>SJYQ01093969.1:360945-376475 GCA_006410935.1 Redunca redunca | reverse complement strand
TTGCTAATAAACATAGTTTCCTTGCATTACAATCCACACTACAATGTGCTTTCCTTGTAAAATCCCAAGGGTGGGAAAAAAAAAAAAGATATATATCTACAGCCAGCTGCAGTAAAGCTGTCAAATATCTAAGCTGATTTGTCTGTCTGTCTCATGTCTGAATTAGCACATAGTGCGGGGGCATTTATATCTGCCAAGGTGAAGTCAGAAAAATATGCCACCCTTATCTTTTTCAACCCATATTATCACAACGCCGGCACAAGCAGGCTGGTTTCTTAAATTTGCATTTTTTGATTAGACACTACCTATATCATCACCTCTTCTGAAAAGCCCTTCTCTCAGCACTAATGATGGAGGATTAGAGATCCTGAGAGATGATCCATCCATCAAGTCTCTGAATACTCATAATGCCAGACATTTTTTAAGGTATCAAGATTTATGTATATTCTGGGTCTCATGGAAAAGACAAGCTGACTTTTCCTATTTTTAGAATTTTATATTGTGACAACAAAAAAATCTTAGAATGCTTGTCTTTGCCCACTTTAATTTCTTCTCATGTTATTAGCTATACTAGATGAATTCCTTCTAACTTATAGAAGGAACAAATTTCCATTTTACCAAATTATCAATTACAGATTCAAACTGGTTATACTGGAGCCAAAGGGAAATCATTGCCCACACTGGTTGTGAGTGTGTTCTCTGCCACTCAGTCATGTGTGACTCTTTGTAACCCCATGAACAGTCACCCTTAAGTCTCCTCCATCCATGGAATTTTCCAGGCAAGGATACTGGAGTGGGTTGCCATTTCCCATTCCAGGGGATCTTCCCAACCCGGAGATCAAATCCTTGTCTCTTACGTCTCTAGTATTGGTAGGTGGATTCTTTATCCCCACGCCACCTGGGGAGCCTGCCCACACTGGTTGATGGCCTTTTAAAAAAGGAATAGAAGGCATCACAAGTGTCCATATTGCCATGGATATTTTAAAGGGAAATAGTAGAAATGCATCTATGATATTTTTCAAGGAAAATACTAAATAGTTCAAATTTAGTTTTAAAAAACTAGTGCCCTATAGATAACATATGAAAGAAAAGCAAAACACATCAGAGACATGGCTATTCCTTCAAGGAGCTTACAGTTTTAAGAAAAGGAAAACTTGCATAAGTGAGGCAGCTAGATAATGACAAAACAATATATAATGATAATTTGATGTTTTAATTTTCCTTGTTTAGGGGAAATGAAACACCCGAATGTGTACAACATCATGGGATGAAATTATTTTTGAGTCCCAGTTGAGGAGGTAATAGGCATGAATATCTTAGAGATGTTTCAGATGTAGTAGAGACAGAATTCTTTCCAGAAATTAATGATGTATTATGATAATAATGTGAGTGCTTTGTAGAATTGGGCCCATTTTAGAAATGGGGACACAGAAAGAATCATCAAGAAGAAATTCTGGATAGAGAGACAATATGACAAAAAATCTAGAATACTGCACTTTAGAATTAATAAAGATGCTGAAAGGTTTTGAGAGAATTTACCACTTCAGAAGGCTTTTCTGATTTCTTTCAGCAGAATCATTTTTCCTAATCATGGTTACACATTAGAATCACTTGTGGAGATTTAAATACTATCGATGTCTCAGGTACAGCTATTGGTAATTTTTAATTATTTTCCAGGTGTTCATTATCTGCAGCCAAAGTGGACTGCACTGTTTACTACTGAACACATGAGACAGGGATAACAAGAAGTACTTACTGTATCCATTTATATGAGAAAAATAAGGTTGAAAAGCCAAAATGACCTAAGTTAAAATAAGGCTATATAGCTATATCATGACAGATGCTAACAGGGAACCTACCTCTGAGCTTTTAGAAGAGGTTTATATTGCTTTTTGACATTAGAAACATCTTGAGTATTAGACAACTTGTGAAAATGGGCTTTGAGGTGGATGAATTTATTCATGTGGGCATGCTGAGCAAGGGTGCCTGGGAACAGGAGCATAAGGTAAAAAACTTCTATAACATTCTGGGGATGCAGGGATGTTTGCAGATCTATATAAGCATGGTTAACTCATAAGCGAGGACAGATATGACTTCATGATAACATCTCCAGATTTGGAGCATTAGGGGAAAACACAAAAAGCTCACAATTACAGTCTTTTTGTAAATCTTCAGACTTCTTCTAATTAATGGCCAGCTTCAACTTGGTGGTGATGACTATACAAATCAAACCTGAAATCACTACCATAGGTCAATGGGTTGTAATTAAATTTGAAACATCTCTGGCCCATGATGAAAATGCAATACCTTCTGGTTGATTAGATACCTGGAAATGTCTGTTAGATAAAAATTCTGTCTCATAAATCATTAGGAAAAGAATGAGTCATACTTACATGCATAAATATTGCTTAATCTCAACACAGAACTCTGTTGCATTATTAATTAATAACATGTGTTACTCATAAACTACTTTTAATGCTTGTTATCAAATATAACAGTTGACTGACCTTGAATAGATCTCTCTTTTACAAAGCTTTAAAAATGGTGTGCTCTGAATGTAAATCAATTTAACAGATAAGGGGGCTATATTTGTATATGTGCATAACCTTAAATTTCTGAAAAAACAGATTTATAGTTTCATGAAGAAATACTTTATTCTGGTAGAGAATGAATTTGTTTAATATGAAAATTCCATACTTGGTCAGATATTTAATCTGTTCAGCTCAGAATCCAGTCCCTGATAAAAAAAATATCAAAGAAATGTATTATGAAAGAGATATGGTTGACCAAGACCTTGTTATTCACTTGAAATCATCCATAGCTTCTTCTGGATCTATGAGCTATGATTTAAAATCTAAGATTTGAAACACATAATTTTATTTGCTGTTGTGCAGCTATTTTTTATTATTATTTTGAATATGTATAAATCTTCTAGGGAAATGAGTTTCATTATTTCACCATAAGCTTGCTACCTGCTGTGTCAAGCAGTACTTCCATTTATTTGAAATGTTTGAAGTGTTATGAGTGCTAACAGTTAATCACTTGATGTATAAGGACAGATACCCAATTGAAACACCCACAGTAAAGCAAGTTCAGAAAATGATGCTGTGCAAAACACACAAGAATTACAACTTTCTAGAACCTTAAAGGAATTAGATATTCTGAACAGCTGAGTTTTACAGATAACGAGAATGTACTTCTTTAAGAAAAATAATAAACAGAAACAAACTTTTTAAGCGTTGCAAATGTAATACCTGCAGGAGTCACGCAGGTAGAGCATGGCTAAAGGAGATGGCAGCTACTAAGCTCCAATTATTTGTTTGCTCTGAGAGTTGGACTGTGAAGAAGGCTGAGCGCCAAAGAATTGATGCTTTTGAACTGTGGTGTTGGAGAAGACTCTTGAGAGTCCCTTGGACTGCAAGGAGATCCAACCAGTCCATTCTGAAGGAGATCTTTGGAAGGAATGATGCTAAAGCTGAAACTCCAGTACTTTGGCCACCTCATGAGAAGAGCTGACTCATTGGAAAAGACTCTGATGCTGGGAGGGATTGAGGGCAGGAGGAGAAGGGGACGACAGAGGATGAGATGGCTGGATGGCATCACGGACTCGATGGATGTGAGTCTGAGTGAACTCCAGGAGTTGGTGATGGACAGGGAGGCCTGGCGTGCTGCGATTCATGGGGTCGCAAAGAGTCGGCCATGACTGAGCTACTGAACTGAACTGAACTGCTTGTTTTTATGCTAATAGGATTTGTTGAACTTGAGGTGTATACGATAAAATGCATATATCATAATTACATAGTTTAACATTAGGAAATGTATATAATCTAATAATGTTCAAAATAAATAATATTTCCATAAATTTTTCTTTCAGTTAATTTCTCTGCCACTCTCCCCAAATACAATCTCTATTCTAATTTCTGGCATCATAAGCTAATTTTTTTTATTATTTAATGACATCATATCTAGAATCATATAGGATGTGCTTTTTACACCTGGCTTTTTTTGCTCCATGTAATGTATTTGAGATTCATCCATGTTGTTAAACATCAATAATCTGTTTTTATTTTTATAATTGTTGAGTAGATTCCATTGTATTCCACAGTTTGTTACTACATCCTGTTGATGGGCATTTGAGTTGTTTCCAGATTGAAGCTATTATGGTTAAAGTTGCTATGACTATTATTAGATAAACATTTTTCTGGGCACATATACTTAATCCTTTTGGTTCAATTAGGAGTGGAATTTCTCGACCACATTTTAGATTTATGATTAACTTTATAATGAAATTTCAGTTTTCTAAAGTGGAGACCATACTATTAATCCCATTGGCAATCCCATTATGAGTGTTTCCATAGAACTGATGGTTGAAAACTGAGACTGTGGGTTCAGTATCACCACATTTTTTAATTCTTACAAGAAATTGAGAGATTCTGATTTTAAGTGCAAGTTTCTGATTTTTAAATATTATCAGGTAATTCAATTGTTTCAAATAAATTTACATACCAAAATATTCAACAGCCAGATTGTCCCTGCAAGACACCAATTTGACATTTCTGATATATTACATACTTCCTTATATTCTTAAATAGAGTAACCTAAACAGATCCAATTATTATTTTATTGATGACTAAGACTATTTATAAATATCAATTATTCTTCTATATTATTAAATCTTGGATTTCACCAGAATCTATGGAGATACAAATTCTGTCTCAATACAAAGTAGCCCCCAAAGGTCTAAGATTTATTCTTTTACATCACTTCTGCTTTTTGTAATTTTTCTATCTTCAATGTTGTCACAAGCCATTTGCTAAATTTTTTATGATATAGATATAATTATTCTTCCTATTCCTAATTTATTGCTTCCTACTCTCCTTAGCAGGAATCTAGACAATGACTTTTTCTTAAAGAACTATATATTGAAATAAGGACAAATAAACTTTGAGTAAAGGTCTGAAAGACACTTCTGTAAGTAAAGTGTGAGAATTTGGGACATAGATTTTGTGACATTAATTTTTCTGCTTAGAGTGGCCTGTTTATTTCCTGGTGCTAAGCCATCTTCCAGAGAGAGGAGTTTGCCAAATCGCTGAATTTGTAGATAGCTAAAGTATCATCTCATATCAATAATGGATTTCATCCAAAGACAAAGACACAGAGACTAATAGGTAGATGTATAACATGTTCTCATAATATAAGTTTCTTCAGGAGAAAAAGCATCTCCATCCATTTAACTCCTCCATTATACAACAAAATAGGTGGCTCAGATGGTAGAGAATCACCTGCAATGCGGGAGACCTGGCTTCGATACCTGGGTTGGGAAGATGCCCTAGAGGACGGCATGGCAACCCACTCCAGTATTCTTGCCTGGAGAATCCCATGGACAGAGGAGCCTGGCAGGCTACAGTCCATGGGGTCACAAAGAGTTGGACAGGACTCAGCGACTAAGCATAGCCCATTGTGAATATTTATAAAGGCTGACACAAATCACAGGTTTTCAAATTACTATTAAATATTTTTCGGAAGTGCAGAAAATGCACCCAATTCTTGGCTTAATTTTGAAGCAATAATAACAAGGATAATTGAGTGTTTACTACATGCTTGGCACCATCTAAGCATTTTACATACATTATCATATCTGATCCTCATTCATCCAATGAATATAGCTATTATTATCAGATCTATATTCCAACTGAGGAAACTACAGCCCAGACACATTAGTCAATTGACCAACTCACCCAGTTATTAGATGACAGGAGCATAAATTGAATGCAGGAAGTTTTCTTATACAACCTATATTGTCCACAATGTTAATTACACATTTCTGTGTCTACATTTTTTTTCTCGTCTATGTTGAAATTTTAAGAAAATCATTAATTTAATTAATGCCACATTTGCAATTACTTTAATAACTTTCAATAAATCACTGTCACAATTCTCTGCATCCTACTATAAACTATCAGAAATCACTACTGAATGAGCAGCATATTCTGAATAGACTATATTTTAACAAGCTTCTTTATTAAAGGACAAAATTGTTAAGTCGAAGTGCTTGCCTGAATAATAGATGCCTTTGAGGTATTATAAAGAAGGCTGTGAATGATCCTTTCCATTTATTTCCACAGCCATATTTGCAATATATTCGCAAGCAGGCACTGACTACATACTTAGAAAATCAAGTGATTTGTATCCTAGGTACTTAAAAAAATTAACTTTATATTAGAAAGAAAAGAATCTGTGCAATTGTATGTAGACACAGTACAAGCTACAGAGTGTTTCCTTGTTCTAAATAATTAATCACACATCTCTCAAAATGCTCCACCTTATTGATTTACTAGGAAGGCTTTCCATGTTTACTTGCTAGTTCACAAAGCCCTGCTACTCTGACAACTATAATTAGGAATGAGTAGGGTTTCTAAATTTGAAATATTGTTTGCATGACATTTAACTTTTAGTATAAATGAGTGAGTGGGTTTGAGTATGCTCTTTAAAAAAATACTGCTACAAGAATAAAAAATATAGGATCTTTGAATGTAGATGTTCCCCACACATAATCCAACTGAAACTCATCCCTCTTCCACTTTCTCTGGAATTGGAAAGATCAGCCCAAGGGATGCTCCTTGTTTGGAAAGACAGCCTCTGCTGATGGGCTTTCAATACTCATCTTAAGTTCAACCAGGCCTTGACAGGAACCTGGTCATGGAGCAGCGGGGTTCCCATTACTCATTCTACTCTTCACCGCAAAGTGCTAGACACTGTACTAGTTTTCTTGAACACAAACATGAATAAAGAACATTTTCACATTTCCCTAATAGCCTAGCAATCTCCTCTCCCCACAAGAATCACACTGTTCTCCCCTAGATTGCTAAAAATACCTCAAATTTCATTTTTTTCCTTAAATTAAAATACAGGAAACAATGCATTTAGGAGACTTTGGGTTTAGATATAAGTTTAAAGCACTCATTTAACAGACTGCATATTAAAACTTGTTCTGATATCTTGACCTAACAGTCATTTTTATTTGTTTGTCAGTATAAGCTTTCAAATTGTTGTTACTGGGCAAAAGATTAAATAGGAATAGAAGATTCTAGTAAATCATGGCATTATCACTTAAGAGAGAAGTAAGGTTTACAGATAAAATGTTTAAGGTAAGTAGGTATCAGGTTAAGAGTCTCAGTGACTTACAATATCCAAAATTCATTTTCTGAAGACCTCTGTTTATACCAATACAGACATATATAGGAATACAGAAGGCATGACAGTTTTAGCTCATTCATTATCTAAAGCAATTGCCATTAATAGAAACAGTCTTTGAGGTTGTTCACTATATGACAATATGTTTTGACTAAGCATTCAGTGTTAGTGATAATTAAGCAAATTTAAGCACATCAAAAACTTTCGGATCTACCAGGAGTTCCTTTATAGGTTTAAAGATACTCTACTGAAAGAAGACAAGGCCCTGTCTTCCTTTCTCAAACAGGGACCCATCAGATCCCCTCAGCAAAAATCCTGAGAAAATTAATTGTATGTGAGTGATATTATAAGAATGTTTTGGTACCGTTTCATTGAGAGATTAATAAATTCTCTGTGGGGCTGCTCAAGTTTTAAATGCATTTCAATTTTATGCAGAAAATGAATGATACCTTTCTTCTCCTCAAAGACAAAAGAAAATGGGATATGAATTAACAGATAATGGTTTTATAACATCTGAAAGGAAGAACTTCCTTAGAGAAGCAACTGATAATTATTGGAATGGATTATGGAAATTTGTTTTTCTCAAGGTGGCAAACTTGTGGCCTGTGGACTGAATCTGCCCATCAGACACATTCCTCTTTGCTTGCACCATATTTTAAAACATTAAGAGATGCCATGTGAAAATTCAGATTTCACGCTTCTATTGAATGATCCGGCAACTCTATGCACAGATAGCTCCCTCACTGCAGTCAGCTGGAGCTGAACAGCAGTTGTCCCTACAAATTGGACAGGCTCTCTCCAGTTTACTCTGATCCCTTCCATTTCCTATTACCTGCTTCATACATTTATTTTACCTGTTTGCCCTTCCTAGGTAGCTGTTTTTAATCCTTATTTCATTTATTCATCCTAGTTAGTCATAATGTACTATATTTCTCCTCCTGAAGTTCCAAAAATATATTCATTCCTTCTTCTCCTTAACCTTGACTAAATGTAGAGAATGCAGCAGAAATGCATTCAAAGGTTTCAGTCTCCAAGAAATTAGAAAACAGACAACCCAAGCTAAATAGCCCCCTTATAGTTCAAAAACTCTGGAAAACCATACATGTTAACACATTCAGCTTAGGAGCATTCAGTAAGTGTCCTCTGAGAAGAGAATATGGGTAAGAAGGTATTTTTTTCCATTCCCACCCTCATATCCAAAGCTGGATACAAATGAACACAAGGTGAAATCTGAGAATCTCTGAAGGCCAAATCTTCTCAAGTCCCATGTCACTCTTTAGCTGGAGTCACGTAATTCTTATTTGAAAAAGCAAAGAAATGAAATACTTACCACAAAGAATCCTTTCCAGGAACAATCATAGCTCTGTACTATGATACAGACCCTGATGCTGGGTAAAACTTATATCACTTTAACATTCAAGTTCAGAAAGTCAAAAGGAACAGAAATGCTAGCACAGAACCAAAGCTACTTCTGGCATAGATGGCTCCAGCTAGCAGTATACCTAGTGTATTTGACATCAGAAGTGAATCATTTTTAACACCTCCTTCTCTACAATACAAAAATATACCAGTTATCGTCATCAAATGAAAGGAATACTTATGATAGTCAATGGAGAAATACAGATGAGAACTTTATCTCATCACTTCATGGCAAGTAGATGGGGAAACAATGGGAACAGTGACAGACTTTATTTTTCTGGGCTCCAAAATCACTGTGACTGCAGCCATGAAATTAAAAGATGCTTGCTCCTTGGAAGAAAGGCTATGACTAACATAGACAGCATGTTAAAAAGCAGAGACATCAACTTTGCTGACAAATGTCCGTATAGACAAAGCTATGGTTTTTCCAGTAGTCATGTATGGATGTGAGAGTTGGACCATAAAGAAAGCTGAGCACTGAAGAACTGATGCTTTCAAACTGCAGTGCTGGAGAAGACTCATGACAGTCCTTTACACTGCAAGGAAATCAAACCAGTCAATCCTAAAGGAAATCAGCCCTGAATATTCATTGGAAGGACTGATGCTGAAGCTGAAACTCCAGTACTTTGGCCACCTGATGTGAATAACTGACTCATTAGAAAAAACCCTGATGCTAGAAAAGATTGTGGGCAGGAGAAGAAGGGGGCGACAGGGGATGAGATGGTTGGATGGCATCACTGACTCGATGGATATGAGTTTGGGCAAACTCTAGGATATAATGAAGGACAGGGAAATCTAGCATGCTGCAGTCCATGGGGTTGCAAAGAGTCTGACACAACTGAACAACAACAATATGTAAAATTATGTCAGTTAAAATAATTTCAAAATTAAAATAAAATAAATATTACAGTGCAAAGAAGTAATGGATTAACATTTTCAATTACTCTAATTTTTTTAAAAGGTGAAAAAACATATACTTAATGTTAGCCTGTAGCAGTAGTAGATACTAATATTATAGTGTCCATTAAGTAGATTTTAATAAAATCAAAACACTTGTTCATAATTTACCACTGACATAACATTTTATTTTTTGATTCATTTTTTTAGCTTTAAAACAAATGGCTAATAATTTTAAAATAATAAACAATTTTAAAATGCATTATCTGCATTCCATAAAATATTTCATAATATGGACTAAAATTGCACTTTCCAAACCAAAAAATATCACACCTTACAGATTGTTTTCTCTTTCACTGTATTACATTTTTAAACAAATAAAATCACAATAAAATATACCTCACACTGGTCAGACTGGCTCTCATCAAAAGGAATGCAAATAACAAATGTTGTTAGAGATATGGAGAAAAGGGAAACTTCATACACTGTTGGTGGAATGTAAATTGGCCTAACCCCTGTGGAAAACAATACGTAAGAGACTTCTCAAAAAACTAAGAAATGAACTACTCTATGATCCAGCAATTCTACTCCATGGTATATGTATAAAAAAAACAAAACACCACTTTGAAAAGATATAAGCACCTCAATGTTCATAGCAGCATTATTTACAATTGCCAAGGTATGAAAGCAACCTAAGTGTCCATCTTCAAATGAATGGATAAAGGAGATGTGAGATACACACACACACACACACACACACACACACACACGAATACTACTCGGTCATAATGAAGAGTAAAATTTTGACATTTGCAGCAGCATGAATGTACTTGGAAGATATTATGCTAAGTGAAATAAGCCAGACAGACAAATACTGTATGATATCATTTATATGTGGAAACTTAAAAATACAACAAACTCATGAATGAAACAAAAAATAATCAGATTCACAGATACAGAGAACACACTAGTGGTAACTTATGTGAAGAGGGAAGAGAGAGGAGCAATACGATGGTAGGAGAAGAAAACAGGTTTTTATGGGATTTTATGAAACAATGCTTGTGAAACTTTTGAAAATTATAAAGCACTATAGAATTTAAAGAATCTTCCATTCAATTAAAAATAAAGTACTTTGGAAAAAAAATTGTAACACAAAATTCCAAACGGTCATGCAGGATGACAGAACTAAGTTAGCTCAGGTTATTTTTCTTTGCCATAAGAGATTATGTACCTACTTATTGCCTGTACCTCAACAATTCTCACTGTTCCACACAAGCCTCAACTTTCTACCTCTGTCCTGCCAGGAATGCACCAGTAAGCCAGTAAGAACTGGAGCAGCATTCCCAGTTAAGGATTTGTTAAAAGTTAACTGAGGCATATTAAAAATTTTGAGTTTGAGCAAAACTTTACTTGAATGGGGCAGCACAAAAATGAAGTGGTTAGAAGAATTCTATCTACAGGATCTAGGAAGAGACTTGTATGGAGAAGAGATGGACTCAAAACAAGAAAATTACTCGATTGGCTATTGCTTAAACATTTGCCTTATTTGCAGAAACCTAGTGAGCTGTTGGAGACAAGAGGAGAAATCCCATGTCCAAGGAGTGGCAGCTGCATGGGCGCAGGAGGGCCGAGACGAGCTACTCCACGATCAAGGTCAGGAGAGGAGGCCCTGAGGAAAAACCCCTCGTCCAAGGTAAGGAACAGTGGCTGCGCTTTGCTGGAGCAGCCATGAAGAGATAACCCACGTCCAAAGTAAGAGAAACCAAAATAAGATGGTAGGTGTTGCGAGAGGGCATCAGAGGGCAGACACACTGAAACCATAATAACAGAAAACTAGCCAATTTGATCACATGGACCACAGCCTCGTCTAACTCAATGAAACTAACCCAGGCGTGTGGGGCCACCCAAGACAGGCGGGTCATGGTGGAGAGGTCTGACAGAATGCAGTCCACTGGAGAAGAGAATGGCAAACCACTTCAGTATTCTTACCTTGAGTACCCCATGAACAGTATGAAAAGGCAAAATGATAGGATACTGAAAGAAGAACTCCCCAGGTCAGTAAGTGCCCAATATGCTACTGGAGATCAGTGGAGAAATAATTCCAGAAAGAATGAAAGAATAGAGCCAAAGCTAAAGCAAAACCCAGTTGTGGGTGTGACTGGTGATAGAAGGAAGGTCCAATGCTATAAGAGCAATATTGCATAGGAACCTAGAATGTTAGGTCCATGAATCAAGGCAAATTGGAAGTGGTCAAACAGGAGATGGCAAGAGTGAATGTCAACGTTCTAGGAATCAGGGAACTAAAATGGACTGGAATGGGTGAATTTAACTCAGATGACCATTATATCTACTACTGCAGGCAGGAATCCCTTAGAAGGAATGGAGAAGCCATCATGGTCAACAAAAGAGTCCGAAATGCAGTCCTTGGATGCAGTCTCAAAAACAACAGAATGATCTCTGTTCATTTCCAAGGCAAACCATTCAATATCACGGTAATCCAAGCCTATGCCCCAACCAGTAATGCTGAAGAAGCTGAAGTTGAACGGTTCTATGAAGACCTAAAGATCTTTTAGAACTAACACCAAAAAAAGATGTCCTTTTCATTATAGGGAACTGGAATGCAAAAGTAGGAAGTCAAGAAACACCTGGAGTAACAGGCAAATTTGGCCTTGGAGTATGGAATGAAGCAGGGCAAAGGCTAATAGAGTTTTGCCAACAAAATGCACTGGTCATAGCAAACACCCTCTTCCAACAACACAAGAGAAGACTCTATACATGGACATCACCAGATGGTCAACACCGAAATCAGATTGATTATACAGATCATGAACTCCTTATTGTCAAATTTAGACTTAAATTGAAGAAAGGGAAAACCACTAGACCGTACAGGTATGACCTAAATCAAATCCCTTATGACTATACACTGGAAGTGAGAAATAGATTTGGGGGACTAGATTTGATAGAGTGCCTGATGAACTATGGATGGAAGTTCTTGACATTGTACAGGAGACAGGAATCAAGACCATCCCCAAGAAAAAGAAACACAAAAAAACAAAATGCCTGTCTGAGGAGGGCTTACAAATAGCTGTGAAAAGAAGGGAAGCAAAAAGCAAAGGAGAAAAGGAATGATATAAGCATCTGAATGCAGAGTTCTAAAGAATAGCAAGGAGAGATAAGAAAGCCTTCCTCGTGATCAATGCAAAGAAATAGAGGAAAAGAACAGAATGGGAAAGACTAGAGATCTCTTCAAGAAAATTAGAGATACCAAGGGAACATTTCACACAAAGGCAGGCACAATAAAGGACAGAAATTGTATGGACTAACAGAAGCAGAAGATATTAAGACGAGGTGGCAAGAATACATGGAAGAAGTGTACAAAAAAGATCTTCATGACCTAGATAGTCACAACAGTGTGACTACTCATCTAGGACCAGACATCCTGGACTATGAAGTCAGGTGGGCCTTAGGAAGCATCAGTATGAACAAAGCTAGTGGAGGTGATAGAATTCCAGTTGAGCTCTTTCAAATCCTGAAAGATGATGCTGTGAAAGTGCTGCACTCAATATGCCAACAAGTTTGGAAAACTCAGCAGTAGCCACAGGACTGGAAAAGGTCAGTTTTCATTCCAATCCCAAAGAAAGGCAATGCCAAAGAATGCTCAAACTACCGCACAATTGCACTCATCTCACACGCTAGTAAAGTAATGCTCAAAATTCTCCAAGCCAGGCTTCAGCAATACGTGAACCATGAATTTCCAGATGTTCAAGCTGGTTTTAGAAAAGGCAGAGGAACCAGAGATCAAATTGCCAACATCCATTGGATCATCAAAAAAGCAAGAGAGTTCCAGAAGAACATCTATTTCTGCTTTATTGACTATGCCAAAGCCTTTGACTGTGTGGATCACAATAAACTGTGGAAAATTCTGAAAGAGATCAGAATACCAGACCACCTTACCGGCCTCCTGAGAAACCTATATGCAGGTCAGGAAGCAACAGTTAGAACTGGACATGGAACCACAGATCCAACCGGATCCAAGGAGATCCAACCAGTCCATCCTAAAGGAGATCAGTCCTGGGTGTTCATTGGAAGGACTGATGCTGAAGCTGAAGGCCAATACTTTGGCCACCTCATGCGAAGAGTTGACTCATTCAAAATGACTCTGATGCTGGGAGGGATTGGGGGCAGGAGGAGAAGGGGTCGACAGAGGATGAGATGGCTGGATGGCATCACCGACTCAATGGACGTGAGTCTGAGTGAACTCCGGGAGTTGGTGATGGGCAGGGAGGCCTGGCGTTCTGCGATTCATGGGGTCGCAAAGAGTCAGACACGACTGAGCGACTGAACTGAACTGAAGTGAGCTGTTGTGTGATTGGTTGTCCTTAGATGTTGATTTCTTAATCCTGAGATGCTTATGGGATTTGGTCTTGGTTTGCTAAGCTTAGGCTGCTATCTTATAGCCATTATTTTGCCAGTAAATTGGGAATAGCAGAAAAATGCAATTCAGAACAAGTTTGCTACAGCAAAAACCACAAGCATCCAAGCATCCTTTTCTAAAGGAAAGGATCATACTTTTACAGAGGAAAAGGGAAGGTTGGGAAGGATTGTAGTACACAAAGAGTCCTTTGGAGAAAACTGAGAGTTTGAAGTACAGTGGCTTTTCACTGGCTGAATTGTGACAATCCTTCTTTGGCTGGCCTGTTAACAGGCAAAGAGGAAATCTTTCTACCTCTTGTTGGGATAGTAAAGTTGAAAGTTTCTTTCTATGGGAGATGCAAGGTACATCTCTTCCTTTTGGGGTCTGCAGATGGGCATCAGAGCTCCTGCTTCCAACCTTCCCAAATCCGATTTAAATGAGGTTTTCTTTATTTATTTTCACAGCTGCTAAGGCATTAGAATCCCTTCAGTCTAATAGCTCCCTTCTTTAATTAATTTAACAGCTTTCAGATAATGATTAACTCAAACTTGTCTGATCTCTTGCCTAAATGGATTTTGGGAGAAGGAGGCAAAGTTACATGGCTGAGCCCGTCATTCTAGCCACTAGGAGACTAAATGGGGCAGCAGGACTGAAAACATGCTCCTGTGTAATAGGACGGGACATTCTAGTCCCCATCCCAAAGAACTTCTACCTCAAAATGACCACGCTATGGTCAGGAATGGAAAGGTATCTGAACCAATTTTGCTCCTGCAGTATCCATGGCACCTCACAGCACAGTGCTTTTCAATCTTTATCTTGCATATGAATTACCTGGGACTTCCAACTCAATAGGTTGAGGATGGGGCCTAGGATTTACATTTCTAACAAACTCTCAGATGATGGTGATATTTCTGGTCCCAGGACACATGTTGGGTATCAGTGGTCTAGAACAACATGTCTAACCTTCTAACTTTTCCATGATTCTTTCAGTTGATCCCAAGAGGCTTGGACTATGTACTGTCTTAGTCTGTTGGAGCTGCTATAACAAAATGCTGCACAATGGGTGGCTTATAAACAACAGAAATTTATTGCTCATAGCTATGGAGACTGAGAAGTCCAAGATCAGATTGCCATCACAATAGGATTCTGGTGAAGACACTCTTTCTGGCTGCAAATTTCCAACTTCTTCCTATGTCCACACATGGAGAAGGAGCTAGGGAGCTCCAAGTGAGATTATAAGAACACTAATCTCATTCTCAAAGGGATCCACCCTCAAGATCAAGCACCTCCCAAAGGCCAAGCCTCATGATATCACTACACTGGGCATTAAAATTATAATATATAAGTTTTGAGGGGATACAACCATTCAAACCATAGCATGTTTAAAATTTGAAAGCAGCACTTAAAGGGACATAATGGAGGCATGAGGGGAGGGAGATGGATGGTGGAATAAGCATGTCTGAGAAGCCATCTACATAGCAGTTATAAATTGTTTAGAATGAAGCTTCAGATATAGTTCATCAGCAAATATGGGTATGAATATCTGATAAAAATATTATAGTTTCAAATTTATTTTTGATTAAAGATTATTTGATTTAATTTCTAG
>SJYQ01093969.1:330899-360880 GCA_006410935.1 Redunca redunca | reverse complement strand
AAATCAAATTATGGTAATGATTCAGTCTATTTTGTGATATTCTATTATGAGTTAATACTAATAATCATTATAAGTGATTGTTAGCAAATGATATTTAGGCAATTGCTAGTTTTAGATCACTCCAAATCCTATAAAAGTCCAAATTAGTTTGTAGTATATTAATATTTATAATAAACTTACTAATATTTCAAAAAATTTTGATATAGCACTTAAATTGATTCTTGATACTCCTCTGAGTATATACAGGTTGACACAACTGAGCACTTCTAGATTTTCTGTGATAAATTCCATCTGGCTAATGCAATGGAGAGATTTCAAAGTCATTTCTTTGGTCCAGATTTCAGAATCAATCCGTTAGTATTCTTATGTCTTCCTTCCCTGCGAGGTAACCAATTTAAGTGAAATAAAGCGATTTTTAATGGAATAGACTGTTCAAATGACCCTATTTCCTGAAGAGGGCATTTTCATGAATATTTATTTAATCTCTTTTACTTTTCTCAGGTTTTATTTTAAATTATGTTCACCACTATAACCTCGGGAGTTGAAAAATCTATTTTTTCATGAAGGCACTGAATAATAAACATATACCTGTTGCATAAGTTTCTAAGACATTTCTATAACTTGCTTTTAAAATAGTCATCTGATGCCATCCAGCCATAAATGACAGATACACCTCTTCTTCCTTTAGATTTTTTAAAAATAGGGTAAAAATAATAAGGCACATAGAAGTTATATAATTGAAAGATAAAACAAATAATTATAATTATTTTAAAAGTTATCACAAGTAGGAAATATTGATATGTTCATGATAAAAAGGAGAAATATGGTATATATATGTATATACTCAGTATGTCCATATACTAAATGCAAAGTTTTATCTCTCTGAAACACATAAAAAACATAAATAGTTTTCATAAAACTCTGAAGACTGCTCATCCTATGGAGTTTGTTAAATTTTTACACTAGCTTGAGCAAGAATAACTCATGGATAAGTTTTCCCTATACCTGTTTTAATCAGAATCATGAAATGCTTTGTTTAAATTCAACTTTGTAAGCATTTTAAATAACTGAAAATAATTGATGGGTAAATTTGATCCACAATATTCTGTTCCCAGAAGATTCTCATTATTTGAGTCAATGAGAGGAAAAATATACATTTTTTCCAAGAGAATTCTGATCCCTCCAAGTCCCAACAAAAATGATAGAAAACATGAAGCCCTAGACACCTTGATACCTTCTTTAAATTAACATTGTTATTACAGATGGTTGAAGCCATCCTGTCTTGCTCATACCACTATCACCAGGAAAATCCCTTCCCTTGCATTCTATGTTTAAAATCATAATTAGCTCACCTTCTATAGAGCCAAGGATAAAAATGGCACTTAACAACAAGCTTTGTGAGAACTTTGCATGAGAACTTTGAACCACTTTTGATTACTGTTAACCAACACTTTGAACACTTTGAACACTGGAAGCATTATCAGCTGTAAACAAACCTAAAAAAATTAAGACACAGCCTGTACATAGTTTGAGATGTGCAAATTACTTATTTTTTACTCAGTTTCTGTACTCTATATATAGGGTCAGAGGAAATGGCTAATGAATAATGTCTAGCAACATGATTGGTAAATAGAAATCCATCCACAGAGTAAAAGTTTCCTTTTTTCCTCTCATTGTTCTGTCAACTAACTATACCATGTGATTGTGTGAATGAATGACACGACCTGCAGGAAGCAAGTGAGGAGCCCTGCTCTGCAGTTCCGCAGTGACCTCACATGGCTAACGGCAGAAACCCTGTCGGGGGTTTATACTGACCTGCCCATGGACTTCCTTGGCGGCTCAGACAGTAAAGCGTCTGCTTACAATGTGGGAGACCCGGGTTCAGTCCCTGGGTCACAAAGCTCTCCTGGAAAAGGAAATGGCAACCCACTCCAGTACTCTTGCCTGGAAAATCCCATGGACGGAGGAGCCTGGTAGGCTAGAGTCCATGAGGTCACGAAGAGTCGGGCACGACTGAGCGACTTCACTTTTCTTTCTTTCACTTTTTCTGTCAAACAATCTGATTCTAAGAATCCCTTAGACTCATCATTTTACTAAAAATCTTAGATTTTAGAATAAGAAAACTCAAATGTAAATTTTTGAGCTGACATTATATGTGTGAGTCAAAAATATACTCAGTTTCCTCATGGGTAAAAGGTAATAATGATCCCTACTCCACAGGGCTATTGTGAAAAAATCAAATGAGGTATATCGTACATGAAAGTTTTGTGAGCCAGTGATGGTAACAATTATTATGAAAGCAAGCAAAGAGTTAATTTTATATCTTGTGTGAATAATGTTACAATAAACATGGATATGCATGTATCTCATCAAAATTCTGTTTTCATTTACACTGAGTATACACCCAGAAGTGGAATTACTGGATCATACAGTTGATCTATTTTCAACTTTTAGAGGAAACTCTATATTGTTTTCCATAGTGGTTGATTCAATTTACGTTCCCAGTCAGCAGTGCACAAGGGTTCCCTTTTTTACCAAATCCAGGCCAGCACTTGTCTCATGCCTTGATGACAGCCCATCTAACAGGTGTGAGATGATAATGTCCTTGTGGCTTTTATTTGCATCTCCCTGCTGATTAGTGATGTTGAGAATCTATTCATGTGTCTGGCAATTTTGATGCCTGCTTTGAAAAAAATGTCTATTCAATTGTCCGTTTTTAATCATATTTTTTGTTATTGTGTTAGAACTTCAGATATTTTGGATATGTGAATATATATAAACCCTAGATATGTATGGCTCCATATCAAAATATGGTTTATAAAATTTTCTCCCATTCTGTAGACTAGCATCTCATTTTGTTAATATACAATAGAATATTATTCAACCATAAGAAAGAGGGATATCCCGCCATGTATGTGACAAAACAGATTGATTTTGAGCACAGTATGCTAAGCAAGATTAGTCAGACAGAGAAAGAACAAGTGCTGTATGATATTACTTGTATGTAGAATCTAAAATCTCTATAAAAAATAGAAAATCTGTTAAAAAAAAAAAAGAGAGAGTAAAATAGTAGTAACCAAGGGATGGGGGCTGGAGGGATAATATTTATGGTGCTTAAGAGTACAAACTTGTAACAAGTTGTAAATAAGTTGTAGAGATCTAATGTACAATATCATGAATATAGATAATAATATTGTTGTATAATGATACACTGCAATAGATATCACTTCAATGACAGTCATATTACAACAGATAAATGTATCAAAGTGACACCATATGCCTTACATTTATAAAACGTAATGTCAAATTTATTAAATAAAAAATAATTTAAGAACCAAACAAAAGAAAGTTAATGCTAGATTCGAAGATGGATAGCTTTGTAAGCCCCACTGAAACATGCAGTAGTAAAAAAATTAAAATTAAAAACTAGCCCCTGAGCAAATTTTTGTCTTCATACATTTCTTTCTCTAAAAAACCAAATGCTGAATGGACAGGCAACTCCAACACCACATAAAAAGCAGCACAGTGCCAGATCCATTTCAATGCAAAACCTAAAATCAAATTGCTGTTTTGCTTCAGCTTGATATTCTTTTCTCAGTGCTGTGTATAAAGGCCACAAGCATTAAGTCTGGTTTACCTTGGAATTTCCCATCAGCCTTCAAAAGGAACCAAAGAACAGCAAGGTATGAGCTTGTTTCCATCATAGGTGTAAGAAACATCTGAAAATAATACTAATAGTAGAATAACAATAATAATAATAGTTTATGTTTACTGAGCACTTACAATATGCCAAGCATTGTTCAAAGAGCTTCTTATGCACTAACTTATTTAATTTTCCTAATATTATCATTATCCTCATTTTCTAGATAAGCAGCTGACAGGAACAGCTACCACTGATGACAAGCTTATTTTACAAGGTAACCTAGATGCATTATAAACCTTATTTCATCAAATTCTTAACCTAATTGCATGGCCAAAGCCCAAGAAAGAACAGCCAAGAATAGAACTGTCATACACTAAAACTCAAAGCCTATAAATGTTTTTCAACAGAAATGGACAAGACTGTTCAGAGTGCCTTAAGAAATTTAGTATCCTAACCACTGAATCTTAGTAGTGACCCTTTTCTAGACATTGTTACATTCAAAACATCTCTACTTACTTCTCAATTCTTTCTAGGGGACAATCATAGCCCTTTTTGAGAATAAAATTTTAAGGAGAATGACAAAACAGTTTCTTGGATTTAGCCAGGAATGAATCTTGGATATTCACTCATTCATTCATTCAATAAATATTTAATGGGTATATTGCCCCTAAGGCAAAAGACAAGGTATCACTGTGTCACCAAAAAGAAAATACATACAGTCCACACCCTGTTTACAGTATATAAAGGGAAGTAGAACATAAATACAAATAATATTTAAAAGAAAGTGATGTGAGGTGAATGAACCCAGAAGCTGTAATACAGAGTGTGCCGCGTGCTTAGACTCTCAGTCGTGTCTGAGTCATTTTGACTCCATGGACTGTAGCTCACCAGTCTCCGCTGTCCATGAGGATTCTCCAGGCAAGAATATCAGAGTGGGTGGACATGTCCTCCTCCAGGGAATCTTCACAACCCAGGAATCAAACCCAGGTCTCCCACATTGCAGGAGGATTCCTTACTGTCTGAGCCACCAGGGTAGCCCAAGAATACTGGAGTTGAGTAGCCTATCCCTTCTGCAGGGGAACTTCCTGACCCAGGAATTGAACTGGGGTATTCTGCACTGCAGGCAGATGCTTTACCAGCTAAGCTACCCAGGAAGCCCCATTCAGAGTGAAGTAAGTCAAAAAGAGAAGAATAAGTTTCATAACACATATATGGGTAGCTCAGATGGAAAAGAATCCACCTGCAATGTGCAAGACCTGGGTTCGATCCCTGAGTTGGGAAGATCCCCTGGAAGAGGGCATGGCAACCCACTCCAGTATTCTTGCCTGTAAAATCCCTGTGGACAGAGGAACCTGGCAGGCTGCAGTTCATGGGGTCAAAAAGAGTCAGACATGACTGAGCGACTAAGCACAGCACAGCAGCAAGGCATATATATGGAATCTAGAAAAATGGCACTGAGGAACATATTTGCAGGGCAGGAATAGAGACTCAGACATAGAGAACAGACTTATGGACACAGCAGGGGAAGGAGAGGGTGGGATGAATTGAGAGAGTAACACTGAAGTATATACATTACTATGTGCAAGGTATATAGCTAATGAGAAGTTGCTATAGGGCACAGGGAGCTCAGCCCCGTGCCCTGTGACAGTCTAGAAGGTTGGGATGGGCTGGGAGGTGGGAGAGAGTTTCAACAGGGAGGGGACATGTGTATATCTATGGCTGATCCGTGTTCATATATGACAGAAACCAACACAACACTGTACCACAATTATTTTCCAATTAAAAATAAATTATAAAAGAAAGTGATGTGTACTATAAGCAAATTAGAATGTCCTTGGAGTCTAGAGAAGTGTAAGTCATTGCTAGTTGAAGACAGATCAGACGTTCCCATGGGGAAGATAAGGTTTAGGCCTAAGCTTTGAAGAGAGGATAGACTTGAACAAGTAGACGTCAAAATGAAGAGAATTCCAAGCAAAACACAGTATGAGCCAAAACATAGATGTGCCAAAATAGAGGTCATTTTAAGAAACAGTTAATGCCATTATGGCTGAAACAGACTGGTGTGTAGGGGGTGAGAAGAGGGCAATAGGGGAAAAAGAAGAGAAAATCAGAAGGGAAATAAAGGAAGGTCATGAGGGGGCAGGTTAGCATGGTGAGAGAGGGTCACTGAACATTCTGAATGGAAGAGAGTCATGACAGTTTATAAATTTATGTGACAACTATATTAGAATGGATTGAAGAGGGCACAGCTTGGAAAGGAAGAAACATGTGAGGAGAATCCTGCCTGTGTCAACTAAGGCAAACAGCAACAGAGGAAAGAGGAGTGAATTCAGAAAACATTGCAAAGATAGGTTCAGTCCTTTGATCACTGATTTGATGTAACTGGGTACACTTCATTCGAAGTGAGGTTTTGAGGTTGGGTAAACTCATGGAGTTGTTTATTCAATCAAAAATTATGAAATACATTTGCCTGTCTTGGCAAAGTATTGTGTTAGACACTGTAGAAAAAGAGGTAAACAATTTCCAGTCTTGGGTTAGCAGGAGGAGATTTAATGTCACATCCACAAAATAATGTCAAGAGGAATAGATTTCATGGGCAAAGACAGATGAAAATATGGAAACACTGAGTTTGAAGATCTGGCTGAAAATCCAGAAAATGTGTCCCATACGTAAGATTTGTCACAATCAAGCTCTATTATCTCCTTTGTAAAGTGTTATCCTGACTCATCTAATAAAATTGTTTTAATGCCATCTATGACCAACCTAGATAGCATATTAAAAAGCAGAAACATTGCTTTGCCAACAAAGGTCCATCTAGTCAAGGCTATGGTTTTTCCAGTGGTCATGTATGGATGTGAGAGTTGGACTGTGAAGAAAGCTGAGCACTGAAGAATTGATGCTTTTGAACTGTGGTGTTGGAGAAGACTCTTGAGAGTCCCTTGGACTGCAAGGAGGTCCAACCAGTCCACTCTAAAGGAGATCAGTCCTAGGTGTTCATTGGAAGGACTGATGCTAAAGCTGAAATGCCAATACTTTGGCCACTTCATGCGAAGAGTTGACTCATTGGAAAAGACCCTGATTCTGGGAGGTATTGGGGGCAGGAGGAGAAGGGGACGACAGAGGATGAGATGGCTGGATGGCATCACCAACTCAATGGACATGAGTTTGAGTGAACTCCGGGAGTTGGTGATGGACAGGGAGACCTGGCATGCTGTGATTCATGGGGTCGCAAAGAGTCGGACACAACTGAGCGACTGAACTGAACTGAACCGATGTCCTTTTCACTGCACAAATCTCAGAATACAAATATCTAAGTACTATTGAGTCTGCTTGCTTCTTACCTCTCAGATTTGCCCAACTCTCTTTACCCACCCCAAGTTACCCTAATTCACATCTCCATCTCCTCTCAACTCAATTAATGTTTCAGTCCAACCAGTTCCCTTACCTGCAGTTTTAACACTCTATAAATCTGTTCTCTATACAGGGGCCTGAGTGGTTTTCTAAAACATAAATCTGATGATTTCTAAAACATTCTTTCCTTTGCAAAATGGCTTTCAGTGGTTTCTCACAGCTCAGAAATAAACTACAAATTTTTCAATGTGACCCACTACTCTCGACTCCTGCTCACCTCTCCAGCATTTTCTCTCAATGTAAGGTTCCTCTCATACCAGGCTTTAGTCCCACATCAGATCAACTATGCCATTCTCTCCATCACTATCATGTCTTCTCAGATGATATCCCTTCTGTATAAACTATTATTAAATTCCCTTCTTGTTTGTGTGAGTCTTTTTCACCTTTTAATTACCAATTTATCTGTCCCTATACTCCACAGTATAGATCTGAAATTCTTATAATGTGATACACTACATTTCTACAATCATAGCACTTATCATAATACATTTTCATTTCCTGTTAATTCTTCAGTGCTTGTAACCTACTAGACCATAATTATCATGAAGACAGGCATTATCTTTAATTCACAATTGTAGTACTTTATATAGCCAACAGCACCTTCAGTTCAGTTCATTTCAGTCACTCAGTCATGTCCGACTCTTTGCAGCCCCATGAATTGCAGCACGCCAGGCCTCCCTGTCCATCACCAACTCCCAGAGTTCACTCAGACTCATGCCCATCGAGTCAATGATGCCATCCAGCCATCTCATCCTCTGTCGTCCCCTTCTCCTCCTGCCCCCAATCCCTCCCAGCATCAAAGTCTTTTCCAATGAGTTAGACACAGCAAATAATTGATAAGTATTTATTGAGTTAATGAAAGGGACTACATACTAACACCATTGAACACCAGCATTTCTAGCAAAGAACCCGAACATATATGGTATTATCATCATCTCAACATAACTGCAAATATTCATTATGTATATGTCTAACAGGGCTTCCCTGGCAGCTCAGCAGCCAAGAATCTACCTGCTAATGCAGGAGGTGCAGGTTCGATTCCTGGGCTGGGAAGACCCCTTGGAGAAAGAAATGGCAATCCACTCCAGTATTCTTGCCGGGGAAGTCCCATGAACAGAGGAGACTGCTGGGCTGTTACAGCCCATGGGGTTACAAAAGAGTCAGACACAACTTGGTGACTAACAATTTGTCTAATATATCATGAACTCTTTGAAGTCAATAACTATATTTTATAATCTCTGTATGCCCTGTATCTTCCAAGCTAACTTAAACATGGTAGGAACTAATCAATTTTTTCTAAGTGAAGAAGTGAATAAAAATAAATGCTTTATATAAACCACCTCATCTAATTTCTCAAGCAACTCTGCGCTATATTTATAGATGAGACATTTGATACTATTGCAAATTATCAACAAAGACAAGTTTTCTAAAATTCTAGATAGACTTAATATGGAATCCTCCAGGCAGGAATACTGGAGTTGGTAGCCTTTCCCTTCTCCAGGGGATCTTCCCAACCCAGAGATCAAACCCAGGTCTCCCACATTGCAGGCAGATTCTTTACCAGTTGAGCCACAAGGGAAGCCCTTAATAAATTCACAGTAGTTCATATCATAAACTTCCCGAAGATATTCACTCCAATCAATTCCTTTCCAAGTTATTATGATAGACTTAAACAGAATCCCTCTAGGACAGAATATGGACCAACTTCCTAAGGACTACTTGGGGATCTGGTTAAACACACAGATTCCAGGGCCTTACCCAGAATTCTTGAATCAAAATCTTATGCCTAACAAAGTTTGAGATGTACTAAAATAAAAGAGTAAAAGAATTCTCACTCACACTGACCTGAAAGATTCATTTCCTATAATGTAACAAAAATTCAAACTGTAGTCCTTGACAGAATTATAATCACATCTGTTCTCGGGAATTCTTATTTTAGGATCGGGGCATATTTCAATTACCAGTTAAAGAACAAAAACAAAAAAAAACCTACATTCCTTGAGCATTTCTTACATAAACATTGTACTGTCTTTATTCTATAAGGCAATCACAGTTTTTACATTATTTAGTAATGCATTGCCCCCTTGCAGAATAATAATAGATGCTTTGATAAAACACAAACCTTGTCCTGGGAAGAAGATGTATTTACTCGCTAAGTATCCATATTTAGAAAGATGTAGCTGATGAGTCAAGTGTTGCCCATATTAACAAGTCACCAAAAAATGAGAAAACTTAGCTTATTCAGAGTTCTCTTAATATAGACCTTTGGATTTTTCAGTCCATCATTTAAAATGTTTTTAGCACTACTGAATAATCAAATTATCATGTTGTTATTAGGGTATATATTTATAACTAAATATAACAATCATACAAGGTGAGAAGGTCATTTACCAATAATAAAAGTTTTACTATCAAAGAATATACCATTTTTTTCTCTGTTTATTTGAATAGGTTATTAGGGAAATACCTCTTGGTGGCTGGAAACTCATAGATTTACAAAGGTTTGCATGACTGTTTTATGAACTGTGATCCCGAGAATACCATTTTATCATTGTCTTCTCATCTACTGTATTAATAAAGGTTCTTGTGACTGTAAACTCTAAAAAGCAACTCTGCCTTACTTCATCAAGAAGAGAATTTGTTGAAAGAATATTAAGATATCTCACAGATTTCAAAGAAGAGTTTTTTTAAAAAAATAAATCTCTTAAAGTAAGGGACAGAAACAAGTCATGAAATTTCAGTAGCAGCTCATGTTGTCATCAGTGTATCTCAAAAACTAACTGAGTCTTATGGTCCTTAAGTTCAAAATTTTTAAAACTAGAGAAGCAGAGACTTATTGACCCATTCCTCTTCTAGCATGTTTGCACTGAAATTAAAAACTTCTGTTCAATGAGAATACTTATATGCAAAGTAAATACAGAGATGATAGAATTGAAAAATATACTGGTAACACCCCAACCTGACATGGTATTTATAATCAGAATACAACAGAAATTCCTGCAAATTAGTTAGAAAATAAAACAGTAACCCCAACAGAAAAATGGATACAATTAATAAAGAAGAGGAAATCCAAACATCCATGAAGTATGTGAATAGATGCTATAATGTTCTAGTAATCAAAGACATGTAAATTAAAGCCACAATAAGAAGTCAATCTAAACCTATTAGTCCAGAAAAAATAAGAAAGGTGGTAATGCCAAGTGCTGGCAGTAATGTAGGGCTGTTGGAACTTTCAGGTACTATTACTGGGAGTGTGAACTAGAGCAGCTATTCTTGAGAACAATCTGGCTCTACTCAGTCAAAATAGTATGTGTACAACTTCTCACTTCCAACTCTATTTTGGATATATATCTCAAAGAAGTTTGTTCAGAAGTCCCAAAGGGGCATGTAAAGGATATTCCCTGCAGTGTTATTTGTGTAAGCAAACTCCTGTGTTCATTACAGAAAGTGATAGGCAAAAATTTTTGAAGGCATACCACAGAGTTCAATGCACAGTTAAAAGCAACAACTTAGATGTAATCATAAAAATAAAAATATAGATGGATTAAAGGCATTACTCAAAGTGAAAAATACTGAACAAAATATATTAGGCAATGCTACTTTATGCTAACTTAGTTTACATACTGAGAAACAACAAAACACATTTTGCAAGAGCACATGCAAGCAAAAAGCTTCATGTTGTGCACATTTGAAATTTTGCCTAAGGTGGGGAAAGGGAGGAAGATGGGAGCTGGGAATGAAGATACAGTGGAATCATTACATAAAAGAAACAATGGAGGGGACTAATATGGATCAAAAACGATGATGTACCTGAGGTTCAGTTCAGTTCAGTTGCTCAGTCGTGTCCGACTCCCTGCAACCCCATGAATCGCAGCACACCAAGCCTCCCTGTGCATCACCAACTCCCGGAGTTTACTCAAACTCATGTCCATTGAGCTGGTGATGCCATCCAGCCATCCCATCCTCTGTCGTCCCCTTCTCCTCCTGCCCCCAATCCCTCCCAGCATCAGGGTCTTTTCCAATGAGTCAACTCTTTGCATGAGGTGGCCAAAGTATTGGAGTTTCAGCTTTAGCATCAGTCCTTCCAATGAACACCCAGGACTGATCTCCTTTAGAATGGACTGGTTGGATCTCCTTGCAGTCCAAGGGTAAGTGCAGTTAATTCTTTACCACATAGTTATATATTTTATTAATACAAGTATAAGAAAAAATAAAAATAGAAGTCCATGTAAATACATTATTTTTATTATTTGAATAAGAATGTAGGGTGAGAAACACGGAAGTTGAATATGACCATAGGTTAGTTTGAAAATTTTGTGACCCATTATTCCTTCTACTATTCCAATGCATTTTATAATATTCTTTTATTAACATAATTTTCTAAACCCCACAGAACCTAATTTAAAATTTACAACTATGTACAATTCTCTTTCTTTCCTTTCTTATCTATAATCTTATCTTTGCTTTCATTCTCACTGATATTTACATTCATACCATGACCTAGTCAAATTTCAACCTCAGCCTGTGGTCCCTCCATCTATCAGCCAACAGTCTCCTCCACCTTGCATCATTCATGCACAAACTTGACAATATTTTAAATCTCATTGTCACATGTTTTTGTTCTTCTTTATAGGCCTCTAATAATTTTGTTGTAATGCACACTTCAATCTTTTTTCATTCACTAAACCTACTACTCTTCATTGCCACTGAGACTCTAATAACTCAAGAGTAGATTATTAAGACACTTGATTATAACTGACCCCTTGATATATATAGTCACCTAATTCGTTAACATCTAAAATCTTACCACTTCTCTCTTAGCAGATGGCCTCATTTCAGGCTTTACTAAGGGTTTTGAGCTCCCTAACTATCCTGCATCTCAATTCTCCAAATGCTGACCATTATGTGTACGTACTCATCCTTTTTCACCTTCATAGGATCAGAAATCTGTCCTTTTACCTAACTCCTCCACCACAGTTATAAATCCCAACCCTTTCAATTCCTGATAACTTTTACTTCCATATTTGTCTCATTTTTCTTAGTAGCTTCAGGTTCGCCCTGTTCACTAGGTCCTGTTTCTTTCCTCAGGCTTACCTAAGTCTTCTCTCATCTCACACATTGCACTGAAATCATCTCTTCCATCCTAAATCTTTCTCTCTGATCCTATGGAGGCATTTAGACACAGACATTCTAACATCATGGCTTTTTTTTTTTTTTTTTTTGAGAAATTGTTTCACATTACATATTACTCTCCTCACATATACACACATATATACAGTGACATAAACAGTTGATTCCTTAGGGTCTAAACTCTTTGCAACAATGCTAGGAATGATTCTGTTTACTCTGGACTTATCCTTTCAGTATCAAAGACCTGGAAATATTAATTTGTCAGACTCTTGCCTGGGTACTTTCAACTGCTTCCTAACTGAATTCTCTGTCTCACCACTCTATCCTTCTTTATTTCTACAAAACAAATATCTGTATTTCTCTATTGCTATAAATAAAGTTCATCTCTTTAGCATGACATGTAATCCTTTAGCACAGAAAATAATCTCTCACAAAAATATATCCCCAACTCTTCTTTCCAGCTTCATCTTTTACCAGAAGCTTTCTTTCTAATGTATTCCATGTCCTAGTTATATCAAGCTATTTGTTTTTTCTAAAAGCAACTTGTTACCTTTTGTTTTATTTTCATGCTTTCTACATTCTGGTCAATCTACCTGAAAGTCCATTCTCATCTCTACCTAGTAAACTCCTATTCAGCCTTTAAGACCCCTCTCAACTATTATCTTGCCTTGGGATTTTCATAAGCTTTAAGATAAATACTCACATTATTCAGTCTGTTTCCCTGGCCCTCTGTTAGCCTCCTATATTTCTGCTATCATAATGCTCATCACACTTTATAAAATTACCAGAAAATACTTGCTTTACCTACCAAAATGGAAGTGCAGACAATCTGTCTTACTAATCATTGTATCATCAGCACCTCAGTCACTGCCTATTATATCACATGCATTCAATGACAAGGCTTCCCAGGTGGCCCAGTGGTAAAGCATGTGCTTGTCAATGCAGGAAACCCAGGTTCAATCCATGGGTTTGGAAGATCCCCTGGAGGAGGAAATGGCAACAACTGCAGTATTCTTGTCTAGAAAATACATGGACAGAGGAGCCCTGCAGGCTATAGTCCATGGGGTCACAAAGGAGTCAGACATGACTCAGTGCCTGAACAACAACAAAGGTGTATAAAGGCTTGGCTGAACAGAGGAATAAACAAATTAGTAGTATTCATCTATATACGTCTTCCACTTCATCCACTATCTACAGAATTTGTTCCAGAGCAATAGCTAGTGCTCAATAAAAGGTTGCTGAGTAAACAAATAGAGGGGTGAAAAAAATGGATGAAATTTTCCACTTTCCTTTGCCTAGGTTTTATCAAACCACCATCACCCTTCCACTTAAATTTGTCATTAATCATTAAAATTGGTAAGAGACTGACCTCTCTTAACTTTATGGGCTCCTGACACATTTACAAACTGGTTAGTATTAATTATAATACATAAATCTATTTTTAAGATAGTTTACTTTTTACTGTTATATCAGGGCATAGGAATAAATTAAGTATAATCTTTCACTCATGAACATTATCATCACTGGTTATCAATACCTTTTAAATTTTGTTTATTTGCTTATTTACTGAATGTAATTCTATAAATCCATCAGGTCTCCTAAGAATAGAATATAAATAGTTGCCCATATCTATCTTTGTATTGCTTCTTATTCCACACCCCAGTCCCCACAATGCCAGAGTAACCTCTATCCTGAATTTTATTTTTATCATTCCTGTGTTGGCTTTCATCCCCTTTATCACATATAGATAGATGTATACTTACCTTTGAACTATATAAAATGTATGTCATATTGTATATATTCCTCTGGGAATTACTTTATTCCCTGAAGACTATGCTATGAAAAATCACCCAATTACTTTTTCTCTTATAGCTATAATTTTTTCTGGAATAGTTAAAATCTATTACAATGTAATTGTATTATCAGTTATAGGATAGCAATGTCTCCTCTCTGGTAAGTCTGAGTCCTCTTAGATATGTAATTTCTAAACACTTACTCAGTGATATAATTAGTATATTTTTAGATGGAGACTTAAGAAATGATCTAAGCTCTGAGCATATTGTCCATTGATTTATCTTTTTTTAATAAGGCATGAAATTTCAAGCATATGAGTCTGCAGCTAACTACCCAAATACATCTGGGATTACTCTACGGCTCACTAACAAGAACATATTCTCTTCCTGTCTAATTTGTTCATTCAAGAAGTATTTATTTAGCCTACATACTGTGCTCCTGGCACTGATTATAATGCCAAGAACTCCTTTGGTTTGGTCATTCTTCTGACTTATATTTTACAAACCAACCACAGAGAGCATAAAACTGTCTTATTAAGAACCCATATCCAGATGAACTCCCCAGGTCGGTAGGTGCCCAATATGCTACCGGAGATCAGTGGAGAAATAACTCCAGAAAGAATGAAAGGATGGAGCCAAAACAAAAACAATACCCAGCTGTGGGTGTGACTGCTGATAGAAGCAAGGTCCGATGCTGTAAAGAGCAATACTGCATAGGAACCTGGAATGTCAGGTCCAGGAATCAAGGCAAAATGGAACTGGTCAAACAGGAGATGGCAAGAGTGAACATCGACATTCTAGGAATCAGCGAACTAAGGTGGACTGGAATGGGTGGATTTAATTCAGATGCCCATTGTATCTACTACTGTGGGCAGGAATCCCTTAGAAGAAATGGAGTAGCCATCATGGTCAACAAAACAGTTCGAAATGCAGTACTTGGATGCAATCTCAAAAGCGACAGAATGATCTCTGTTCATTTCCAAGGCAAACCATTCAATATCACAGTAATCCAAGTCTATGCCCCAACCAGTAATGCTGAAGAAGCTGAAGTTGAACAGTTCTATGAAGACCTACAAGACCTACTAGAATTAACACCGAAAAAAAGATGTCCTTTTCATTATAGGGGACTGGAATGCAAAAGTAGGAAGTCAAGAAACACCTGGAGTAACAGGCAAATTTGGCCTTGGAATGCAGAATGAAGCAGGGCAAAGGCTAATAGAGTTCAGCCAAGAGAACACACAGGTATAGCAAACACCCTCTTCAAACAACACAAGACTCTACACATGGACATCACCAGATGGTTGACACCAAAAACAGATTGATTATATTCTTTGCAGTCAAAGATGGAGAAGCTCTACCCAGTCAGCAAAAACAAGACTAAGAGCTGACTGTGGCTCAGATCATGAACTCCTTATTGTCAGATACAGACTGAAATTGAAGAAAGTGGAGAAAACCACTAGACCATTCAGGTATGACCTAAATCAAATCCCTTATGACTATACACTGGAAGTGAGAAATAGATTTAAGGGCCTATCTGATAGAAAGAGTGATGAACTATGGATGGAGGTTCATGACATTGTACAGGAGACAGGAATCAAGACCATCCCCAAGAAAAAGAAATGCAAAAAAACAAAATGCCTGTCTGAGGAGGCCTTACAAATAGCTGTGAAAAGAAGGGAAGCAAAAAGCAAAGGGGAAAAGGAAAGATATAAGCATCTGAATACAGAGTTCTAAAGAACAGCAAGAAGAGATAAGAAAGCCTTCCTCATAATCAATGCAAAGAAATACAGGAAAACAATAGAATGGGAAAGACTAGAGATCTCTTCAAGAAAATTAGAGATACCAAAGGAGCATTTCATGCAAAGATGGGCTTGATAAAGGATAGATATGGTATGGACCTAACAGAAGCAGAAGATATTAAGAAAAGGTGGCAAGATACACAGAAGAACTGTACAAAAAAGATCTTCACCACCTAGATAACCACAATGGTGTGATCACTCACGTAGAGCCAGACATTCTGGAAAGTAAAGTCAAGTGGGTCTTAGAAAGCATCAGTATGAACAAAGCTAGTGAAGGTGATGGAATTCCAGTTGAGCTCTTTCAAATCCTGAAAGATGATGCTGTGAAAGTGCTGCACTCAATATGCCAGCAAATTTGAAAAACTCAGCAGTAGCCACAGGACCGGAAAAGTTCAGTTTTCATTCCAATCCCAAAGAAAGGCAATGCCAAAGAATGCTCAAACTACCACACAATTGCACTCGTCTCACATGCTAGTAAAGTAATGTTTAAAATTCTCCAAGCCAGTCTTCAGCAATATGTGAACCGTGAATTTCCAGATATTCAAGCTGGTTTCAGAAAAGGAGAGGAACCAGAGATCAAATTGCCAACATCTGCTGGATCATGGAAAAAGCAAGAGAGTTCCAGAAAAACATCTATTTCTGCTTTATTGACTATGCCAAAGCCTTTGACTGTGTGGATCACAATCAACTGTGGAAAATTCTGAAAGAAATGGGAATACCAGACCACTTGTCCTGCCTCTTGAGAAACCTATATGCAGGTCAGGAAGCAACAGTTAGAACTGGACATGGAACAACAGACTGGTTCCAAATAGGAAAAGGAGTCCGTCAAGGCTGTATATTGTCACCCTGCTTATTTAACTTATATGCAGAGTACATCATGAGAAACGCTGGGCTGGATGAAGCACAAGCTGGAATCAAGATTGCCTGGAGAAATATTAATAACCTCAGACATGCAGATAACACCACCCTTATGGCAGAAAGTGAAGAAGAACTAAAGAGCCTCTTGATGAAAGTGAAAGAAGAGAGTGAAAAAGTTGGCTTAAAGCTCAACATTCAGAAAACAAAGATCATGGCTACTAGTCCCATCACTTCAAGGGAAATAGATGGGGAAACAGTGGAAACGGTGTCAGACTTTTTTTTTTTTTTTGGCTCAAAAATCACTGCAGATGGTGATTGCAGCTTTGAAATTAAAAGACACTTATTCCTTGGAAGGAAAGTCATGACCAACCTAGACAGCATATTCAAAAGCAGAGACATTACTTTGCCAACAAAGGTCCATCTAGTCAAGGCTATGGCTTTTCCAGTGGTCATGTATGGATGTGAGAGTTGGGTTATAAAGAAAGCTGAGCACTGAAGAACTGATGCTTTTGAACTGTGGTGTTGGAGAAGACTCTTGAGAGTCCCTTGGACTGCAAGGAGATCCAACCAGTCCACCCTAAAGGAGATCAGTCCTGGTGTTCATTGAAATGACTGAAGTTGAAGCTGAAACTCCAATACTTTGGCCACCTAATGCTAGGAGCTGACCCATTTGAAAAGACTCTGATGCTGGGAAAGTTTGAGGGAAGGAGAAGGGGATGACAGAAGATGAGATGGTTGGATGGCATCACCGACTTGATGGACATGGGTTTGGGTGGACACTGGGAGTTGTTGATGGACAGGGAGGCCTCACGTGCTGCAGTTGATGGGGTCGCAAAGAGTCGGACATGATTGAGCAACTGAACTAAACTGATGCAGTGGCTGGTTATAACTCTTATTAGCCATAAGAAATGATTTTAGCATGAGACAAAAGCAGGAGAAATAGCAGCAAATCTTGATGGAGTGCAGTGAAATTGACTCCAAAGAGGTACAAGGCAGGTAACAGACTTTGGTAGCTGGCTCTGCAAGTTTCTGAGTATTTCTGAGCAAGTTACTTAAACTCTCTGTACCTCCCCCTTTGTTCATCTGTATAATGAGACTAACAATAGCACTGACTTCACAGGGTCACTAGGCAGATAAAATGATTTAATATTTAAGCAGTTCTTAGAAAAATGTCTGTCACATAATATAAACCATTATAAGTATTAAATTGGTAAATAAAAGGTTTTATTGATATTTCATATCAGACATGACTGAGTGACTGAACTGAACTGAACTGAACTTTAGCTGCACTTTGATTCTCCCTTAAAAAAAACTAATAACAGTCTGTTGGCATTCTGTGAGACTCTCTTCTGTTGGAAACCATGATATCTTATACAACATGGCCAAGTTTGGTATAAGACCCTGTTCTTGATAATTATAGATTAGAATGTCATTTGCATACATGCAAATTTCAGATGAAGATATTATGTTGTCCTATTTCATTAATGCAATTAAGCAATGAATATTTATTGAGCTCTTTATGCAAAGAACAATGCTAGGGCTTAAGCAAATGTAAAGATACATCAGACATTAGACTTGACTTAGAGTAACTTACAGTCTAGTAACAGAGGTGACACATAGATGTCACAAGAAAACTGAAGGTGAATTGTTCCAAGAGTTCAAAAAAGGGAAATATTTTACACAGATAGAAGTCCCAAGAATTTCTAAGGGGATACAATTTAGGTAGGCCTTGAAGGATAAGCAGAATATACAAAGCAGAAGAGTATTCCAGTGTGGTAGAACAGGACTGTGTAACTGAGTGGCAAGTTAGTTAGCCAAGTGAGCCTCTAGTATAGACAGTAAGAATAGATAAGGCTAAAAGATAAACTAAGACTAGAATAGCCTATCATTACTAAGTACACATTATGTTCTGAATACATAGTTGTATTTGATCTTCTCAATAACCCTGTAAATATATACTAATATCCTATTTTATAGATGAAGACACAGAAGATGATGGAGGCTAAGAAGACCCCTACTTTCTCACACTAGCAAGTAGGACATCTGAATATTTTATCAAGTTAATCAGAGACTAAAGTCTGAGCTGAAACCAATAAACATATCATCTGGAATTAATAGTTAAGGTTTTCCATTTTTCATTTCAACTATTCACTTGTGTTACAATGAAAGCTCAAGGCATGAAAGATTTGGGTTCTAAAGAAGCAAACATTACAATCCCTGATATACAAAGAGATGCTATGTGGGAAAAGGCACAAGGTGCATGCAAAAGAAATGTGTATCTGAAATGATTTAATTGCCATGAACTCCTTGCAGACTTGTGTGCTGCCATGCAGAACACTGTTATAAAGAGAATATTCTTGTCACTCAGTCATGTCTGACTCTTTGCAGCCCCATGGACTGGAGCCCACCATGCTCTTCTGTCCATGTAATTTTCCAGGAAAGAATACTGGAGCGGGTTGCCATTTCCTTCTCCAGGGAATCTTCCCAAACCAGGGATTGAACCTGTGTATCCTGCATTGGCAGGTGGGCTCTTTACCAGCTGAACCACCAGGGTAGCCTAAGTCTTGGCAAAGTCCTCAGCCCACTTTATGGGGACTCTGCCACTAAGATACCTTTTTAGAGTTACTGCTAATTGAGTCAAGGAGCTACAAACTTTGTACCAGCTTGTTCACCAGTGATTGGATAAAATCTATTCTTACAAGGGAGTATGACCTTTGACAAAATAAACCTCTTCTGTCCAGACATCCTCCAAGGTGGCTAATGGCGGGAGGGGGACATCTGATAGCACCATTTCCTGGGAATAAGTCCTTCATTTCTGAAGAAGGACCTTCTTGCAGAAGAATCATCATAGCTTCCACTACAGACAATAGATTAACATCCATATCTCAAAGACTTAATCCAAGAGAAGTTAGTTTCTATCTCACATAAAGTCCAACTGGTGTTGGGTACTGGGTGTGTTCTGTCTATGCCATCATTCAGGAATCTAGGGTCATTCTACACATGGCCTCCCTCACCTTTAAGGCTTCAGCACCCTCTTCATTCAACCAGCAGGAGGGAAAAGAGAAAGAGAACGATTACATAGAAGATTTCCATAAACTAAGGCTAGAAATGACATCTATTGGTCTTGCCACATTCCAAGGGGCAGAATTTGGTCACTTGACCATACATACCCAAGGGAAACCAAGAAGTGCAATTAATCCACACTTTCAGGAAGAACGAAAAACACGCTCTGAAACAGCTTGCCAGTCTGCTGGGGTCCAGCCCCGGTGGATCCAGGGTGATTCGAAGGGGAGACGGATAGCCGAGGAAAATTTATGTATTTAGAAATATAAGATTAGATTAGGAAGAAATAGTATAGTAGGAAATTTAGATGGAGAAAAAAAGGCTGAATAACTTGGTTTACGGGGAAAACCAATAAAACCTCGCGACAAGAGGTTTGCACCATCTACGTTAGGCCACCGGCATCCACTTGAATATCGAAGGATGCCCCACCTTAGGCTCCCTTTCACGTGGGTCTTAGCAGCCAGGGCAAGTAAATAGATGTGGTGAGCCTCCCCGCTCCAGATGGGAATTCATGGAAAAAGGGGAGAGAAGAACGACATGGGGAAGCCCAGCATCGGTGCAAGGCTCCAAAAACTTTATTTTTCCAAATCAGCTTATATACCCCAAGTTGTACATAAAGAAATAGTGGAATATGCAGAGTTATGCAGGGGCAGCAGTCCTGACCCTCATTGAGACCAGGCTTTCTTTTTGCATACCCTCCCATATACAAAAGGTCTCGGGTGGTTTACATTATCTTCTGGCCAAGAGGCCTGTTAACATTTTTATGGCTCTCTTCCTGGATAATTGTCTAGAAAACTCCTTTTCCCTAGAAGTGTTTTTTCTTTACTCTGCATCACCCTCAAAGTATAAAGTTACATTCCTGTAGAACAAAAGTGCAGTGGATTATAACTAAGAAAGTACTTAACTCAAAGGATCTAATGTTGCTAATACCAGGTCTACTACCTGCTTTTCTATATACCATCTATATCTAAAAATAAAAGATATGAAAATTTGGCAGCAAGTATTGGCTCAACAAATGAAACCTTTAATCAGTCCTATTCTAATGATTTTGACTCCTCGGAAACCCCTACATTCCTAGGATGTTTTAAGCTTCCTGTGCCTCCCCCCAGTCGGGAGGCCTCAAACAATCACATGCGCAGGTGTACGAGTCCTGCAGGCAGGCTAAAAAGCCATCAGAGGGGTTTTTGGATTGAAACACCCTTTCAAATGCAGAAGACTAAAGCCTTGAGATGACTTTTTCCAGAGTGTGTCAGAAGAGTGGAAAAGCAGAGTACAAAGGCCGGAAGACTTTGATTTTTTGGGGTACATGCTCAGGAAATACCAGGGGGAAGCCCTGAGATCTGACTCAACTTTGCCCATCAGATCTCTGCCACTTGACCTTGTCACGGGTGGGATTCCTCATGCTGGCCCCTGGCACCAGTCTTTGCCAAAAAATAAAATACTGATTTTTCCTGCTTATTGTATGAAATAATGTGCTTCCCAGACCATTCAGCATACATGCAGCTTCTTAGTAGTGAATGCAAACTCTAATATCAGTCAGGACTAATAGCTGACCCAGAGTTAGACAAAACTCAGAAAATGTGCAAGTACATGATAACAGGGTTAAAATGATTGATCAAAGGTACACCTTTACTGTGGTGGTTTATCTCAAGTCACTGTTTTTCTTTGCCCAACTTTCTCCCTCCAAAAAAAATAATCCTTTAAAGCATTCCATCTATTTACAGTAATATTCTACTGCAAAGATAGTCATATTCTTTTTCTTTTGGTTAGGCTCATTAGAGTTTTGGGTCAGGAGTCTAGAGAAAAACATCAGCACTTCTTGCTGTTAGAAACTACAATATATACTCTAGAGAATTATTCAGTGAATAAAAAACAAATTGTAGTTTTCATGGCATAAACATGGTAGATATCACAATTTTATATTCATAAAATTTCAAATCTTTAATAAAATTTATCCCAACTGTATGGTCTTCCCTGATGGCTCAGACAGTAAAGAATCAGGAGTCCTGGGTTTGATCCCTGGGTCAGGAAGATCTCCTGGAGAAGGGAATAAGTAGCCACTCCCTTCTTGCCTGAAGAATCCTGTGTACAGAGGAGTCTGGGGGGCTACAGTCCATGGCATCGTAAAGAGTCAAACACAACTGAGCAACTAAGCACATACACATCCTAAATCTAGCAAGAAAAGGAACGATTCCTTACTTATTGGACTTATTTCTAGCTTCAGACAAGTTGGCATACAATAATATACCATGTCTGTGTGCTTATTTTTTTGAGCTATGCTATACAGCCTCTTCTCTCCCTCACTTACCTTGCTGTATTTCTAAAATAACATTCTGACACATTTTATCCTCCATTTGTATCATTCTATCACTTACTTCTTCCAACTGCAGCATGAAGTGTTTATCAACAAGTGAAAAAAATCCAGGAATTGTTTCATATATGGGGACCAGCATTGAACAAAAAACAACTTGAAAACCTCAAACTTGGTACTCTTTCTGTCTGAATAAGTTTTAAAGGTCAAACTTTAGGTTCATCTTAATACCTTCTAAATCCTGTTTAGGGACAAACCAGTTACCTCAAAACTTTTCAGTTTTTTTCACCTGTAGAACTGGGGTAATGATATTGTGATTTACAATGAGAAATGCACATGTGGTCTTTGTCCCTGTTTCTGGCACAGACAGAGCTCCTAAAACCATTGAAGTTTCCTAAGTGATGAGAGTTATAAACTTGTCTCATTATGTTAATGAGGGGACTTTTGGAAAGCACCTAAGGATGGCAGCTTTTTGCTAGGCACGTCACAAGAGAGCAAAGAAACTCAGTGCCCATTCCCCACACCTTGTCCTAGGCATCTCTTCCATTTTACTATTCTTAAGTTATATCCTTTTATAATAAACCAGTGACTCTAGTAAATGAAATGTTCCTCTGAGTTCTACAAGCCACTCTAGCAAATTAAACCCGTAAAAGGAGTCCTTGAAACCTGCAATCTATAGCCAGTCAGTGAGAAGCACAAATGACAGACAACCTGGCCTTGAAAATGGTATCTGAAATGGACGGTCTTGTAGGACTGAACCCTTAACCAGTAGAATCTGATGCTATCTCCAAGTAGATAGTGTCAGAATTGAATTGAATTGTAGGATACCCAGGTGGTATTCAAGAACTGTTAGTTGGTCTGGCAAAAACTTAAAAAATAAAAGACAAAATGAAACAAACAAACAAAAAAAGAAATAAACAAAAAACCCTTCCCATGTATGAGAATTGGGGGCCAGCACCTCAGTTTGGGCTTCCCAGGTGGCTCAGAGGTTTTTTTTTTAAAAAAAAAAAAACCCTCTGCCAATGAAGGAGACATGAGAGGCAGGTTTGATTTCTGGGTCAGGAAGATCCTCTGGAGGAGGGCACGGCAACCCACTCCAGTATTCTTGCCTGGATAATCCCATGGACAGAGGAGCCCGGAGGGCTACAGTCCACAAGGTTGCAGAGTCAGACATGACTAAAGCAACTTAGCAGCACACGCACCTTGTAGTCTAACCAGCCATCCTACAGAATTTCTGGGGATTATTGATAATTAACACTCATCATGTGTTTGGTGCTGTTCTTAGTGATTTACTTACTTAATTTTTATGTAACAAAACTGCATGAGGTGAAACAGTTATCCTCTCCTACCTCTCCCACTTAATAAATGAAGAAAGTGACTCATAGGAAATTTAAGCAATGTGTCAAAGACCTTACCATTAGTATGAATCAGTTCAGTTCAGTCATGTCCGACTCTTTGCGACCCCATGAATCGCAGCTCACCAGGCCTCCCTGTCCATCACCATCTCCCGGAGTTCACTCAGACTCACGTCCATCGTGTCCGTAATGCCATCCAGCCATCTCATCCTGGGTCGTCCCCTTCTCTTCTTGCCCCCAATCCCTCCCAGCATCACAGTCTTTTCCAATGAGTCCACCCTTCGCATGAGCTGGCCAAAGTACTGGAGTTTCAGCTTTAGCATCATTCCTTCCAAAGAAATCCCAGGGCTGATCTCCTTCAGAATGGACTGGTTGGATCTCCTTGCAGTCCAAGGGACTCTCAAGAGTCTTCTCCAACACCACAGTTCAAACGCATCAATTCTTCGGCGCTCAGCCTTCTTCACAGTCCAACTCTCACATCCATACATGACCACAGGAAAAACCATAGTCTTGACTAGACGGACCTTAGTCGGCAGAATCTGAGTCCAGCCAGTCTGACTCCAGAAATCACACTTTCAACTAACATCTTATATACTGAATATTGACTCAAGGTCACTGAAAATATCCCTGTTAGGCAAAACCCACTCTGCTTTACAGAATGGGAACTCAAGTGACATTCATGACTTACTGGTCCCAGGCCTGTACTGTTGCTTAATTCCTTGAGTTGATATCAGCAGTGGTAAATCTGTATTCAAAATCCTGTGAATTCTCCCATAAAGATAGTGATAAAAACAATCCAAACAACTAATATTTTACCAGCAGACTCCATTTGTCCTCCTAGTAATTATTCTGTATGAATCCAACAGGTAATTTTAAGATTGCTTTCTTTAAAATTTAAATTACTTAGTGGACAGTATAAACAGAAACAAATGAAATCAATCATATTAAAAATCCACTTTTTAAAAAATCTTCCAAGAACTGAAGTTTTAAGTGAGAGAATTATTTTTTTCAAAATATAATTTTATTTTAAAAGTTTTCTTTGTGACTCTTAAGAAGTGAAAGATAAACTACAACCCTTCATTTAAAATAGTCATTTTTCAAACATTTAGAAATTGGAAGTGCTTTTTATTTTTGTTATTAAATAAATCATTCCTTAACTTCTCATATATATAGCTCACTTCCCTAAGATACTCAAACTAAAACACTCATTATAATAAATAACTCATGAAAAAGAACTTGAAAATGTGACATGACAAAGTATTTAAATTCAGAATGTCATTGGTAAAATCCCTCAGAAACTGTGTGGGACTCATTCGATGCTGGCTCTGGGGAAAAATGCGCTTCCCATGTGGCTCAGGGGTAAAGAATCCACCTGCCAATGAAGGAGATGCGAGAGATGCCAGTCTGATCCCTGGGTTGGGAAGATCCCCTAAGGAAGGAAATGACAACCTATCCGAGTCTTCTCTCCTGGAAAATCCCATGGAGAGAGGAGCCTGGTGGGCTACATTCCATGGGGTCGCAGAGTCGGACATGACTAAACATGTACACACTCCTACTGGGGAAAACTTGAACGAAATTCTGTACAATAGTCATGTGAAGGAGACGCTCTGGCTCTGTTTTTCTGAACACTTATGTGCTACATGAAACTCTGTGCTCTAACCTCTAGGATTAGGACCAGGAGTTATTAAGGGGGGCATCTATCCTCTTGAGTGATGTGCAGTGGCTCACCACAAACCTTAACAGTTGCTATAGATGTTGGCCACAAAGAAGTTCCTTTCCTGTCTTCAGATATCCTATAGCACTTTCACTCTTCATATTAAAATTCTTACCGCATTCGACATTCTATTATTGTTTGTGAGCCTCCAAATCTTCCTACTGCATTGGAAATTCCTGAAGGAAAACGATCAAGCCTGCTTTATCTTTGAGCCACCAAAACACCTACGAGCTAGTCATCATTTATTGAATGAATGAGTGCACAGATGGTTGGGTGGCCTGTGCAGGCCTGCAGAGTGACAGTCCCTAGAACTCTACTCCAGTCAGTCATGCCCATCTTTACAGTACATATAGAGTCAGCATATTCATGGGCTGTGGACTGTGAGCTGATTCCTGATAACTGGTTGTTGTTTTTCAGTTGCTCAGTCGTGTTCAACTCTTTGCAACCCCATGGAGTACAGCTTGCTCAAACTTATGTCCACTGAGTTGGTAATGCTATCCAACCATCTTTGCCCTCTGTCAGCCCCTTCTCCTGCTGCCTTAAATCTTTCCCAGCATCAGGATCTTTTCCAATAAGCTGGCTTTTTGCATCAGATGACCAAAGTATTGGAGCTTCAGCTTCAGCATCAGTCCTTCCAATAAATATTCAGGGTTGATTTCCTTTAGGACTGATAGTAAATGGCACCCCACTCCAGCACTCTTGCCTGAAAAACCCCATGGACAGAGGAGCCTGGTGGGCTGCAGTCCATGGGGTCACTAAGAGTCGGACACGACTGAGCGACTTCCCTTTCACTTTTCACTTTCCTGCATTGGAGAAGGAAAAGGCAACCCATTCCAATGTTCTTGCCTGGAGAAGCCCAGGGATGGAGGAGCCTGGTGGGCTGCTGTCTGTGGGGTCGCACAGAGTCGGACATGACTGAAGCGACTTAGCAGCAGCAGCAGCAGTACTGATAAATGGAACTAGCTACCATTTATTGAGTAGCCATACTGTGTCAGAAAATGTCTGAATAATTGTTACAAATGTATAGTCCTCACAAAAATCTTTCCAAATAAGAATAATGTCCCCATTTTGCTAATGAAAAAGGGTTAGGTACCATACAACTAGTAAACAACAAACCATGGTCTAAATTCTAAATTTGTGTGGGTCTTAAAAAGTCATTTTAAAGGACAGTTTTTTTCCTCAGCATATGCTATTAGTATCATCATATTTTATAATGTAATAGACATAATGTATGACAGCTAATGCAGTGTCAGTGAGATACTTGCAGACAATAGGAGATATATGCTCTATGATTCCAAACCATTCTTTTCTTGTCAGCAATTTAAAGTTTTTTTTTTATTTCTTTAATACTTTTTTTCTCGAACTCAGGATATCATTGACAACCCCTCCTTTCCAGAAATATGTACATAAGTAAGAAATAAAATCTAACTTATCAAACTGTGTTGTATAAACCATATTAAACAACTATGTTTGAGCTTCCTTGGTGGCTCAGACAATAAAGAATCTGCCTGTAATGCAGTCTCCCAGGCTCGATCTCTGGGCTGGGAAGTTACCCTGAAGAAGGAAATGGCAACCCACTCCAGTATTCTTGCCTGGAGAATTCCATGGACAGAGGAGCCTGGTGGGTTATAGTCCATGGGGTCACAAAGAGTCGGATGCGTCTGAGCGCCTAAGCACATGTATACAACCTGACTTACCTGCCATTGCAGGTAACAGAGCAGCTGACACTCAGAAGGAATTGCAGGGGAGCTTCCCGAGACATCCTTCCTTAAGCCAGCTAAGAGTCTGCGACCCTGGGGCTCAGGTAATGAAAGAGGGCCGTGGCAGAGTAACTCCATCCTCCTAGTAAACTTTACTTCAGTGAAATGCTTAGATCAGGAGCAATCAGATAAATCCTTTCTCTCCCCTATGGAGAGGAGAAAGTATGGGCCAAAGAGGGAGACTGCCGTAGGTTCCATTTCAGTTTCCTCCTTTATGGGCACAGGAATCAGAAAAAGAAATGAGAAATTCCCTCCCCACCCCGGTCCACAGAGCCTAAAATACTAATATGCAATGTGTTTTACAATTCAAATCTCAGTTTAGATGTCCAGAGTCTGGGAGGCCTTTGCTAAAGACAAAAATCTAAGCCAGCTGTCGCTCCAAATCACCATTACATTGGCCCTATTCTATTTCCTTCATAGCATGTTTTATTAACTAAAATTATTTTGTTCATGTATTTTTTCCGGTGCGTACTATATGACTTTTGTCACTAAAATATCATCTCCACAGCATAGGAGATTTTCTTCAGGGATTTCAACAGTGTCTGGCACTCGGTGAGTATTCGACAACCAATTGTTAATGAAAAATGCGCTCTTACTCATATGCATACACATTTGATCTCATCACCACGGAGACACTTGTTCTATGGGTAAAAGTCATGTCTTACACTTCTTTTGATGTACTGATAGAATTTGTGACTTGGTGAAAATTTAGTGAATATTTGCTTCATTGATACATTTATTCACATTTTTCCAACAATTTTTTTGATGAAATCACAGACTTTCTCCATTTAACTACTAAATACTTTTCTTAATAAGAGAAATGTCTGCTAATTTTAACTCAAACTGACAAGTTGGCAGTTAAATCATAAATTACTGGAAGTAAATGGATTTCTTCAGGCCACATGAGTCTTCTGGGAAGAAGGACATTAATGAGTTTCTCTTAAGAGAATAAATAGCATTTCATGAGTCAGTCTCACCTGTTATTATGAGATCATAGCCCTATAAAAAATGTCCCCCAACAGATCATTTTTTTCTGATACAGTCTCAATGGGTTTTTTTAATTAATAAAGTTTTTTAGATTTACAGAAAAATTGGTCAGAAAGCATAGAGTTTCCATATATCCTCTACCCCATCCTTCTGTACAGCTTCCCCTACTATTAACATCTCGTGTTGGAGTGCTGTGTTTATTAAAACTAAAAAAATCAATATTGATACAGTATTACTAACCAAAGCCCATACTTTATATTAAGGTTCACTCTTTGTGTTGTATATAGTTCTATGGGCCTCAATAAATGCATAGTATCACAGAGCCACTATTTGCAGTATCACACAAAATAGCTTCACTGCTGTAAAAATCCCTGTGCTCTACCTATTCATCTCTCCCTTTCTGATAGAAGCTAGGTTTTAAGTAATGTCTGTTCATAAAAATCTATTGTCAGCTGCCCTGTGAGGGATTCTTCATTCTTCCCCTGTTTTATCTTTCCTCAGGCTGGCCTGTGGTCACAGGCTGCCTCATACCACAGACATTTAGCACCAGCGCAGGACACGGCCTGAACAGCAGCAGAGCTGCAGCTCCCTGAATACCAGAGCACAGCAAAATCCTGGTAATCTTTAGGGTATAAAAGCCACCTTTATTCCACGCCTCTGTCCTTTTCTTGTGCTATATTTTTGTCACATGTGGACAAAAGTGGTACTGTCATCACACAATATCTCAAAGAATCTTCAGTAAGATCACTTTCTCGGGTATTATTTGCTACACTTTCTCTCCCTAGCCTTGAAAGACAAGTCCCATGGGCGAACTAAACCCAGTGAGATGAAGGCCCTGACATACTGAGCAGCAATGGGGTTTGGTACTAGAACTTGAGGCTCAGCAAAAGTTATCTACAAAGGGCCAGATAGTAAATATTTCAGGCTTTGTGAGCATCATATCCCTGCTGTCTTGTTTGGGTCTGTTTTTGTGCAACCATTTAGAAATGTACTAACATTCTTAGTTGGAGGCTGCAGAAAAACAGGCCACAAGCCAAACCCTGCACTAGAGTTGGACCAATCTGTCCGGTCTGATTGTGGTTTGATTCTTTCTCTGTCACTAACTAAATATTTACCAGATACATTTGATCTCCCTAAGTTTCATCTCTAAAAGATGGATAATAGTTCCTACCTTAATAGACAGGATGAAGATTAAGCAAGATAATGCCTATAAAGCTCTTAGCACCATGTTTGACATTTGGTAAGATTCAATAAATGTTAAGTATTGTAATTATCTTTTCTCATTAGGACATGTTCTTCCTTACTACTGGGTCTTTATTACTGACCAAGATTATCTGATTCCATCTGCCTTTAGGATACATTCTCTTTAAGGACTTTCCTTGTTCCCTTATGCAAACTGGATCTATATGAACCTTCCCATACAACTGCCAAACATACCTAGATGTGCTTAGTTCCATGGAATATGATTAGATATAGGCTAAGATCCCTTCCTTAAAAAAAAAAAAGTAAATAGTAACAGACAAGACAGATACTGCCAATTAATACATGTGTGTCTAACTGTCCAATAATGAACAGACTAGTTAAATTCTGAATACCTCAATAATACTTGAATGAACAAATTAGCAAAAATATCCAGGTGACTTATAACTAAATCTCATTACATAATTTCCTGATGAATTTAGGTATACCCAATCAATACGTGAACTGTGAATTTCCTGATGTTCAAGCTGGTTTTAGAAAAGGCAGAGGAACCAGAGATAAAATTGCCAACATCTGCTGGATCATCGAAAAGCAAGAGACTTCCAGAAACACATCTATTTCTGCTTTATTGACTATGCCAAAGCCTTTGACTGTGTGGATCACAATCAACTGTGGAAAATTCTGAAAGAAATGGGAATACAAGAGCACCTGACCTGCCTCTTGAGAAATCTGTATGCAGGTCAGGAAGCAACAGTTAGAACTGGACATGGAACAACAGACTGGTTCCAAATAGGAAAAGGAGTCCGTCAAGGCTGTATATTGTCACCCTGCTTATTTAACTTATATGCAGAGTACATCATGAGAAACGCTGGGCTGGAAGAAACACAAGCTGGAATCAAGATTGCCGGGAGAAATATCAATCACCTCAGATATGCAGATGACACCACCCTTATGGCA
>SJYQ01093969.1:303521-330862 GCA_006410935.1 Redunca redunca | reverse complement strand
ACATTACTTTGCCGACTAAGGTCCGTCTAGTCCAGGCTATGGTTTTTCCTGTGGTCACGTATGGATGTGAGAGTTGGACTGTGAACTGTGAAGAAGGCTGAGCCCCAAAGAATTGATGCTTTTGAACTGTGGTGTTGGAGAAGACTCTTGAGAGTCCCTTAGACTGCAAGGAGATCCAACCAGTCCATTCTGAAGGAGATCAACCCTGGGATTTCTTTGGAAGGAATGATGCTAAAGCTGAAACTCCAGTACTTTGGCCAGCTCATGCAAAGGGTGGACTCATTGGAAAAGACTCTGATGCTGGGAGGGATTGGGGGCAGGACGAGAAGGGGACGACAGAGGATGAGATGGCTGGATGGCATCACTGGCTCAATGGACATGAGTCTGAGTGAACTCTGGGAGTTGGTGATGGACAAAGAGGCTTGGCATGCTGCGATTCATGGGATCGCAGAGTCGGACATGACTGAGTGACTGAACTGAACTGAATTGAATCAATTTTTCAAAGATAAAAAGACATATTTTCTTGGCAAAAATTACAATTTTTCAATTCAACAAATATTTATTGGACATTGACTTTTTGGAAAGCATTGAGCCAGACATTATAGGGAAACAAATGAGTAAGACACAGGCATACCTGTAAGGAAGAAAGAAAAATAAGGTGGGTGCACAGGTAGGCATGAAGAAAAGTGTTTAGAAGAAGTACAGAAATGATGTTTAAGAGAACATAGTCAAGAGTTTGCAGTCAGATGGCTCCAGGCAGCTTTCTGGCTGCTTCCCTGCTGGTTCAGTTGGTACAGAATCCACCTCCAATGCAGGAGACCTGGGTTAGATCTCTGGATCAGGAGATCCCCTGGAGAAGGAAATGACAACCCACTCCAGTATTCTTGCTTGGGAAATCCCATGGACAGAGGAGCCTGGCGGGCTACAGGACACAGACTCGCAAGAGTCAGACACAATTTAGCACCACCAGCTTTTTGACTGTGTCTTTACCGAAGGGTGGGATTTCAGCAGGCTGAAATTAAATGATAGGAAATATGGCTTGTGCTAGAAAATAACTTTAATAGGAGGTAGAACTGACCAAAGTACGGGAATCATGATGGAGAGTAGCAAGCGTGGAGGTTAGAATTATAACAACCTGAAAATGCATGTGTGAATGTTCATCCAGTCCTAACCCCTTACGTCATACATAAGGAAACTGCATCTCAGAGATTAATTGTCATTCCCATGTTACACAGCTAATGGCTGAGCTGAGGTGCCCCTCAGCAACCCAGCTTCCCAGGCTGGTTCAGTTTCCATTATCTAATAGTTGAGAACACAAAATGGATGAAATTGAATATCGTACTCAGGGTCTTAGTTTTCCTCTGTTAGAAGTGATATGACACTGATAAACCTTGAGCAGCAGAGAATCCTCATCAGGGATGCAAACGTCAGATTTAACCAGCACTGTAAGAGGAGAGGCAGAGGCTAAAGGCAGGGAGACAGGCAGGGATGTCGCTGACATTGCTCCCATCTGAACCAGAGTGGTGGCACACGAATGCCTTAGATGGGACAGATATGAGGGGCACTGTGAAAGGACAACCAAACCATTGGGAAGAAAAGCAGAGCAGGAAAATGAGAGGGAGTCGTGGAGAGTAATTGCTTCTGCCCTGAATCTCTGTGTAATTGTATAGCTATAAACCTGTTATTAATTCCTGTTTGAATACAGAAGAGACAGAGCAGGACAGAAAGAACTCTGTGCTCCATCCCAGACTCGTGCCGACTCTTCAGTGTCTAGCAAGTCACTTCTCTGAGCTCACACTGTCTCCTGTAACAGGAGGCCTTGTCTGGATGATGTCTGATGCCCCTTCCAACTCTATGACAGTGGTTCTAAATCTCAGCCGTGAGACAACGCACGGGGGCCAAGGTGGCTGCCAGGTGGAAAGATGCTTCCACCTGGAACAAAGCTGGTGCACACATCTTTGGAGCCGGAGGGTTTGAGGAGGAAGAAGTCACTCTCCTGTCTGAGCTCAAGGAGAATTCTGCTTGTTGTTTGTCATTCTCCCTGAGCTCAGGTTGAACACATGGCCTGACGAGGTGGCAGAAGAGGCCCCAGAAAGATGTGCCTTAGCAGCTTGCCTCTATGCAGCAGGGTTCAGAAATAGCACGCCCGGTGCAAAAGGCTGTCCTGGTGCATGCCCTCCCTGATGGTTCTCTCAGCAAGCTTTTGAGGTGTCACCTGCCAAGGCAGGTACTCAGGCAGGGCACTGTCTGTCCTCAGGAAAAGGCTGTCTGTGAAGACACCTCACTAAGCACCAGGCTTTCTGGATGTTGAGGGAGACCTTTTACTTTTTTGCTCCTTTATCCGTAGATTGATGTCAGGAACCTGCAACTAATGGATGCCTCACACCCAGCCCCCCTTGTCTCCTGCATCCACTCTGCCAACTCCCCAGCTTCAAACACATATTCTTCTGAGCAGCTTTTCTGCTTCTGAGCCAACGCAAGTGCCCTATGGCACAATATGATGGATATATCTTTCAGTTTCAAATAATCAATTATGCAAAATGCTTCATTAACAATAACTACTAGAGTCAATGGCCAGGGTCATCACAACGCGGTTCATCTGTGCTTGAATTCACTGACCCCTCCCACTCTCCTTGTCAAGAGATATCAAGGAACAGATTCATCAGGAATAATGGCCAGATGTTTGCTTGTTAATGATCCTTCCATAATCAGAAATGCAGTGACCACGGACGCTTACTCTTGTCAATTTCTGTGACAGAAAACATGCTTAATTTATCATCAGCTTTGCAGAAAAGAGTTCCTGTGCATCCAAACTAAAGCAGAAAACAAAATAACTAGAATTTAGTCTTATTTGTACTATAAGCCCGACATAACTTTTGCATAGTTTGGCCAGACTGCTTCTGTTTCTGGCACAGCCTAAAAGCTTAGCACGGGGGACAGGGACAAGCAGCTCCCAGACCACACTACAAGTGCTGAGCTGAACTGAGTGTTTCACTAAAACGGGATCAACGCCAGGCTCTTCAATCTGGCTGGAAGTCTCCATCAGTGCTCGCCTTCATCTGCACAGTATGGAGACGCCTCACCAGCTCTGCCACTCTTGGTGCTCATAATCATCTCTGCGAAGAATCGTGTCCTCCACTGTCTTCTCTGATACCTAAACATCCCACAGACCACAGAGATCTTCTCGAGACATGTGTATGTGTGTGTGTGTGTGTGTCCCCTCAGAGGGTATTCACAGCTAACTCTAACCACAATGTACTGCTCTTCTCCAAACATGAACGTGCCTAGCATCCAACTCCTACCCAGCCGTTCTGTGTGTGGTGTCATCTACTCATCGCAGATAGTACCATCAGGGTTTTTCCTGTCCTACTTCCCCAGTGAACCAGGCAGTGTCTAAGTGAAGGCTATCTCATAACTTCCACAGTCAATGAACTGAGTGAAGTTGGAAGAAATCCTCACAAAGGCAATGAGAATTATAGAAAAGAACTTAGAAGCTGAAGTCCAGAACCCAGTTTGAAACTATAACTCACCCTTCTACCAGCTGTTCAACTGTGGGCAAATTATTAAACCTCTTTGAGCCTCAGGTTCTTTGTGTATAAAATAAAGGCCTTGTAAGGACCAGAAAAAATAACACATGCATAAAAGTCTAGCACAGTGCCTGGTCCATAGTAAGGACTCAATAAATGTCAGTTCCCGTTTCCTTTTTGAATGATCCAATAGAGACCAGAACCTGGAATCTCAATCTCTTTTCCTCTCCATCTCTGTCTTATAAACTCTTTCTCCTCCCCACCCAAACACAATTCCTGGCAGCTGATACCTATGTAAGAATACTGTGATGGATAAACAACTGTTGAACCCAACAACAATATAAGAAATACATGCCTGACCTAAGGAAAGGCTCAGTTCAAAAAGGATGCAAACACACAAAAGTCCTAGAACCATGCTGTATCTTTGTCAGTTCAGGCTGATGTAACAAAACACCCTAGACTAAGTTGCTTAAACAACATTTATTTCTCCCAGTTCTCTAGGCTAGAAGGCTAAGATCAGGGGGCCAGCTTTGTTGCATTCTGAGTCACTTCTGACTTGTATATATCCAACTTGCAGCACCCTGCCGTGGCATTAATCCCAACATAAGGGCCTAACTCACATAACCTAATCTTATCCTGATTAACCCCAAAGGCCACATCTCCAATGCCACCATATTGGGAATTAGAGCTTCAACATATGAATTGGAGGGGGGGACCCATTAAGTCCACACCACATATCATGTATTACTCATAAAACTGCAAAATGTAGCCACCTCATTCCATTTCATGACTCTGAAGGTGTTATATGGTTATTTTGAACAGTGGTCACTTTATTGGCTTATTATCTGTTAACAATATTGGTAATATTTTATCAATAATTTAAAGCAGAAGTTTTTAAAAATCATAGTTTATAAACCAATACCCAGAATGCCAAAGTTTTCTTTGCAGAGTCAAATTAGGAAGATTCTCTAATTTAGTTTTTTAACTGAGTTTTTGTTCAAAAATAATAGGAATGCAATAGATAAAGAAAGAGAAAAAAATAATGAAAAAAGAACACAATTCCATATTCTCTCATTACCTTTGGGCAGTGATGTCAAAATACCTCAAAATGCTATAGTCACCACTAGAACAGCTTGACTGAAGCAGCAGAAATAGCATTTTATCCCATGTGTATCCCCAAGTATGAGATTATAGCAACGGCAAACATCCGAGAGTTCTCCAACTTCTGGAAACAAGAAATATCCCTTCTATTCCTTCTGTTCAATTCACCCAGCAAGCCACTGGGGAAGCCACCTCGCCTCTTTAGCCTTATCTTTCTGCGTCTGGTGTCTATTTAGTGCTCTAGTTTTATCCATCTTATTATTGGCTCCCATCGAGGCAGCTCTCATAGAAGTTATGATGAAGGGCTAGATGCTGTGAGAGAGACAAGGGGGAGAAGGAGGATGAGAAGGAAGAAAACAAAGAAATTACTAAATACTGGAAAACATTTGTATGTGTAAAATCCATCAAAAAACACTAGGACTGCAGAGGGGGTACATAAGAGAAAAGAACTTTTGCACTGGAGATCAATCTATTTGGCAACTTATTACAAAACGCTAGCAGGAATTTTTGATTATACATTCCCAAGCTAAAATCAATAATGTTTATACCAAATGACATTATCCTTAATAGCTATCTACAAGCCTTATCAGAGGCAATGGTATTAACTCAAATAGATCATCAGGAATTGACATATGTTTCTATCTACTTGCTCATGCCAAGGCATCTGTGAGTCATCCTTGAGCCTTGCCTCTCTTTCATCCCAATTACTGCCAATTCACCACCAATTCCACTCACCTCTACCTTTCAGATATCTCTAATTCACTCAGATTTCCCATGTCGTCATGATTTACCAGCCTAGTCCATCACCTTTCACAAAGACTTGTCCAGTGAAAGTTTGACTTCTCTGTACATCTATTCTTTCCGCTCCAAATCCATTCTCTAACAGTGGCCAGAATGACCTCTACAAAAGGCAAGTCGGGTTATGTCACTCACTATACTCAAAGCTCTTTAACTGCTTCCTGACATTTTTAGAAAAAAAAAAAAAAAATTCAAAATCGTTAGCAAAAACCTAGAAGTTTCTGCATAACTTGGCCACTACTTGTCTCTGGAACTTTTTCTCTTCTCTCAGACTTTCCCTCTCTTACTCAGCTTCTTCTCACTGACCAGCTCTCCTTTCCTCAAATATGCCAAGTGAGTTCTATCTTAGCCCTTTGGTACACATGGCTTTCTCTGTTTGAAGTACACACCACCAGCCCTAGTCCCTTTTATCTGGCTAACTCTTACTGATTCTTCAAATTTAGGCTTGAATGTTACCTTCTCACGGAGAAGGCAATGGCACCCCACTCCAGTACTCTTGCCTGGAAAATCCCATGGATGGAGGAGCCTGGTAGGCTGCAGTCCATGGGGTCGCTAGGAGTCTGACACGACAGAGCGACTTCACTTTCACTTTTCACTTTCATGCATTGGAAAAGGAAATGGCAACCCACTCCAGTGTTCTTGCCTGGAGAATCCCAGGGATGGGGGAGCCTGGTGGGCTGCCGTCTCTTGGGTCGCACAGAGTCGGACATGACTGAAGAGACTTAGCAGCAGCAGTTACCTTCTCAGGGAGCGCTTTCCTGACTCCTAAGTACAGTTTAGGATCCCTGTTATATTTTCTCGTGGCATTAGCTATATTTTCTTTAAGACATTTAGTGTAATTGCAGTTCATATAGTCATATGCATGTGTTTTATCTAATACTTATAACCACCACTCAAGTCTAAGCACCATAAGGGTAGAGACTGACTCTTTTTTTTACCATTGCACCCCCAAACTTAGCACGGCACCTATACCTAGTTTAGAGTGTCAGTGCTTTGCTGAACTAATCAATAAACTCTATTTACCTCTCTTTAATCAAGCAGCTATGTTCCCTCACAGCCATACTTCTATGCTAACCAACAGCTATCATTTTTGAGCACATCTTGTATGCCAGGCACGAGCCAAGTATGTCACATATCTTCTGTTTATGGCAACTCCATAAGGTAATGCGGTTATCATCCTCATTTTATAAATAAGACACTGAACTATTCAAGGTCACAGATTAATAAAACTGAGATTCAAAGCAAACCCTTTCAGGACTTCCCTGTTGGTCCAGTGGCTAGGACTCCAAGCCTCTAGTGCAGGGGACCCAGGTTCAGTCCCTGGTCAAGGAATTAGATCCCACAGGCCACAACTAAGACCCAGCATAGCCAAATAAATAAATATTTAAAACAAACAAACAAAAAGCCTTTCAGGTTCCCTTGGCTGATATTCTTAAACAATTCACTATACTGATCCTTTGCAAAAAGAGGTCAATTAACCTTTGTGGGTAGGGAGCAGGATTGTTTTTTGTCTTGCTATCTATTACTATTTCACTCTGACCAAAGGATGCAATTTTTCTTTAAATTTGTCATTTCCATTGACAATTACCCTGAGCACACCAATCTGCAGAGAGAAACTGTGTTTCCAGTTTCCAAAGGATATTAAACCACAGGAGGAAATTAATTGCAGCCCATCTCTTGCAGCTGTTTGAGTATATTTCTTTTAAATATGAACACACAGGATTACTCCTTTACTGCCCTCAACGCTGATTATCCTGCTTGGCATCCTTGCTGGCCAAAGACTGTGGATAACAGAAACAGTAGTATGCCTGTGGCAGGATTCACTCCAGAGAAAAGGAAACGGGGATATTTCCAATGGAAATTAAACACACCTAGTTTGGCTTTAATCAAAATGGAGAATGCTGTAGCTTAACTATTTATGTACAGAGCAACCAGCTCTCCCGCCATGGAATCATCTCAACTTGCAACCTTATCCATTAAAAATCCTGGAAATGGCCAACTCTTCTGTCATAAAAATATATGTTCAGGCCTTTGCTCCTCTAAAACTGTTCCCTTGGTGATAAGTCTGTTCCCTGGGTGATAATTGATAGATTCTTTCCTGATGTCTCTCAGACGATGGCTTTAATCATTCTGAATAAAGGTTTCAGTTCTTTCTGAGGCATTAAAAACAGGATGCAATCATGGCTCTCCCGAGGATGAAAAATGGAATTTTCTTGTAAGCAGGGAAAGGCCCCATTCTGTGCTAAAACTTGAGGAAAATACCAGCAGAGTTGCTTTGGAGCAACATTTCCATGCTCTTGTCCATTTTGGCTAGTTCTGCCCTGTTTCTGGGCTCTCAGCAAGGAGTGAAATGTCTGCATCGCCAGACATGTCACTAGTGAGTACAATTTACTTAGCTTCCTCTCATCACTGAAGTGACAGTATTTCACAATCCAGTAGAGAACCTTAAGACGGCACATCCTGTTAAGCCAATTTATGGAAGAGAGCCTTATTTTTTCTATTAATCTATTTTTGTGGGTGGCTTCACCAGCATCAATAATACTCTTCGGTATTTCTTGCTTATTTCTAAAGATGTTTATTATCCATGTACTTTTTCTGCCTATTAAATATCAGATGTTTCAAAGGGAAAAAATAAAGCAATTAAAAACTTTGAAGGAAGCCAAAATCATTTTTACAATACAATTATTTTTCTCTGATTTCCTGCAGATGATAAAATAGCCTAATCCACAGGGGCAGGAAAACAAGATTGATGTCCACCTAAAACTATTTAATGTTTTTCACATGAATCATTAGGAGGCAACAAAATATCTTAATGCTACATGTGCATTTTGGTCACTGTTCTGAGAATCCTGTCTTAATTTACAGAGTATTTTAGGCAGGGAGGCACCTGGTACATATGTTGGCTTTCTAACTTAAGCCTTTTAGATCACAACTGAGGTTTTATTTTAACGGCCGCTTTCAGATGCCCTGATGTAACTTCACTTCAGTCATTGCTGCCATTAAAAACAGGATTTTAAGAGTTCATGTGTGCCATATTAATATACTAAATTTTGGCTTTTACAAAATTTATAACCTTAAAGCCAAAGACGAATACATGAATAGTCTACCCAATAGAAGTTACTCCCATTTCACTTATGTATCCACCATGAGGGCTATTCCAGTTGTTGGTGGTTTTTTGTTGTTGTTTTTTCCTCAAAATACTATAATAAGTAATTACCTGCCAACTTTCTCTTAGAGTCTTATAAATGAATATTCCAAGGGGACAAAGAGATACAGAGTCATGGCCCCATTGTGACAATGGAAGAATTGTGACTCCAGAAGTTACAAAGACAAGAACCTAAATTCTAACCCAGATTCTGTTTCTCATTTCTTTGGCCATTTTTTTTAGCTCTCGGGACCTGGTTGTGACGTCTTTACTATCTTTTTTACTTTATTGCTCTTTGGATTATCAATTCTAATATGGCACTTTGACCCTCCAACAGTGAAGACAATGACTTAGAAGCAGCATTTTGATAACCCCACGTTATTAGGAAAGAATACATTTTATCTCGGTTTTCACTCTGCTGATGTTCCCCAAAGTCACAATAGTTAACAGACAAGAATGATAAAAATAACCAAGAGGAGCACTTCAGACTCAGAGACATTGTTTATCATTTGTTTACCACTACTGTGCATACAATAGGAACTTGATAAAAGCTTTATGAATGAACTAAGAGTGGGGGAAGGGAGGAAGGTGATTTGAAACTATAACTGACTATGGCAGTTTCTATTTTCTGAGACAGTATCAATTAATTCTCTCTGAAACATCACCAAAAAACACACTGATGAGCCATTTAATTGTGGGAGAAAGAAAAGTTTAGAGGGGAGAAAGGAGAAGAATTAAATGATTTCTTTGCATGAGTAAGTACACGCTTGAGTGTTTCCAGAAGGATTGGGAAAGTGGAATAAGTTGGCAGGGAGGAAGAGAGATGCTCCACAAGTGTGAAAATTTGATCTGCTTTTGGGTGATCCCTTGAGAATCACTCAGGGGACTTTTAAGAATGTGGCAAAATCTCAAATTTAAATTGCTTACTTAAAGGTGCAATGTAATCACTGTTCACAAGCTTCCGTGAATGACCGCTAATCTCATAGCTCTGGGTCACTGATACCATGAGACAAGAAGGATACCAGGGTTATCCAGTTGTGGGGAGCCCCTGGAAAACAGCAGCAACAGACTTGTGATGATGAGATAACCCACAACTAAATGAATTCAATGGCAGCAGAAACCCGGAGGCACTGAGAAATGTAAACTACTCACTCATCCCATAGAAGTAGAAAAAGACATTTCAAAAGTCAGGGTACTCCCACATAATATCTGTTAGTAGTAGTACAAACATCAGCTTTTCCTCATTTAACTACATTTCCAGCCTCCCAGACACTGATAGCACAAGTGGTATGTACACTGCAAACATGAGAAGCCACTGTGGACTACGCAAATTTTTGTTGCCTCTATTAATTGTGGAGGTGTGGTGGTTGCTCAAGACTTTTTGTTTGGCGGGTTTCATACATCTCTTGAACTGAATAACAATTTTTGAGCTCTGTGATCTCATTTAATTCTCACAACAGGTCTATATAGTAGGTATCTGACACTCCATTTTTTTTTTAGATTGAAATATAATTGATTTACATTATGTTATTTTCAGGTATACATACATGTTTGTGTGTGTATATATATATATATACACACACATATGTATGTATCTACTCCTCCAGATTCTTTTCCATCATAGGTTATTATATTGAATATAGTTCACTGTGCTACATAGTAAATCCTTGTTTATTTTATATACAATGGTGTATTTCTGCAGCTCCATTTTATAAATGAGGAAACTTAAGTACAAAAGTTAAGTAACTTACTCAAGAGTCACATAGATAGTAAGAGTCATGGGTTGAACCCATGCCTACCAGGCTCCAAGACCTAGGTTATCCTGTCTTTTGAAATAAGTGCAAAAGAAAGAGGTTTATCATTCTGGAAAGAAAAACAATGATGTCCCACTTGAATCAATCTGTGGTCTTGAGAGGAAGTTGGTCTGTAAAACAGAGACCATGGTGCATATCTGTCTTATGGGGAAAACTAAGAGCCCCACTGGGATCGCAGATAAAGAACTCCTGTAATACTTTCCTGTAAAGTCCAGGATGCCAAAACCAAGTAGGAGTAGCCCTAATGCATATGCAGAATGGAAAGGAATTTAGCAGTGTGGGCAAGATCACCTTTCTTCCACCTTGAGATTCATAGTACAAGCCTGGTTCAGCTTCAGCTGAAGTATTCACTTTTCTGTATTTGTTTCTTCACCAGAAAAATGGGTGTTGAAATAGTGCCTACCTCCCAGGGTGGTTGTGAGGATTAAGTGGAATAACACAGCTAGGTTACCTGGCACTTACGCATCAAATAAAGCAAGCAATGAAGCGACAACATCACAGCTAAAGCTGAAATTAACAAAAGTATCTTGGCTCCTACAATATAAATTCTGTTTTCTTTCAATTAAAATTCCTCCTGATGTGCTTGATCAAGAGTCTTTATAAGGGAATAACAAAAGACATTCTACTAAGATCTTTGTCTCAGTATTTTCTATGAGGGCTAAAGGCATGGAAACCCAATGAAGATCAACTAAGTCCTTCATATGATATGGGTAATGATGGAAAAAGGAACAGGTTATTCTTAGCAATTTTTATTACCACTTATTGGTTTCAATTGCACAATTGTTTGAAGAACAATGTACTCTAAACACTGTAACCTTCAAAGGACTGAGGATATTGGAATAAATGTTTCCTGAGTGAATAGCATTGTATTTTGCCAGCCCAGGAAAATCATAGCAAAATCCAAGCTAATTAATATAAAAAATAAATGAATATCTCTATTTAGGTCATGAAGAGGATGAGAAAAATGACACCTATTTTCTATCTCACTGACAAAGACACTTAAAAAAAAAAAAGACAACTGCTGGCTTCTAGGTGTGTTTAACTAATTGGAAAAACACTGAATTTTGAGCAGATTCCTCTGTCTGCTGAAGGCCACATTTTGCCACCTAGGAATACAGATGCTAACATGAATTCAAGCAATGCATTTTGCACCATCTCAATACCTTGCAGAAAAGACACAGAACATGGTGGTGATGTGGTCAGTCTTTTTGACAGATGGATTCCGACTTAGCCATCTCATTCCCAAAGGGTTAAACCACAGTGACATGTTAAAGGGGGGGAAAGCACTTAGGAAATAATCAATTTTCACTGCTGCATGCCACTTCTAAAAGGTTGCTACTGTAATAAAATTAGGATGCCACTTTATTATTGCAATGAAAGTAATTTTATTTACTTTTTCAGTCAACACATACACACAGGGCGGTGAGAGCAATCAGATGCTGCACTTGTTAGCTCACTGATTAAATATGTTGTCACCTAACTCTGAACTAATTAAAGGAAATTGAAGCTGTTTGTGCATTAGCCAACATGGTATTAACTTTGTTAACTGAAGCTTTTGAGTTTACTTACTCTTTTTCTCTGCCATTTTTTTAAATTACTTTTCTTTTTGACTAGCAATTTTACCCAAAATCTGTTAGAGCTATCTTTGAATCTTTGGGATATATTATTTTTAATAGCTATTATATTTATATTAATTATAATATCCTTTGCCATTTGACTTTGGAAGAAACTCCAAATAAAGAGCACTAGGGAACTATAGAAAACAGAAATATAAAATTAATCTTTTAACTATATTTTTCCTTATGTGTGAGCAGACCTATAAATTTCAATAGAAGCAAATGTATGGATGGATTAAGGAAAATCATTAAACAACTGACCCTAAGGATAGGGTGTTTTTCCCAAAATGCTAGCTCTGAAATATTTATCTGTCGCTTTGTTTATTCTTTATGTTAGTGGAAAAGCAACTTCGGGTCTTCAGAGATACAAAGGAGAAAGTTTTCAAAGTGCTTCAAAGGAAGGAGAGAGAAAAAAAGAAACAGAAAAAGATCTAGAACAAAAGTTGAACTAGGCTGCTGTACCAAACCTGCTTTACTAAGGTTGTTTTCCCAAAGAAAATACCAGTAATGTACTGTGGCTCAGACAGTAAAAAAAATCTGCCTGCAATGCAAGAGACCTGGGTTTGATCCCTGGGTCAGGAAGATCTCCTGGAGAAGGGAATGGCTACTCACTCCAAATTCTTGCCTGCAGAATCCCATGAACAGAGGAGCCTGGTGGGCTACAGTCCATACGGTCACAAGAGTCAGACATGACCGAGTGACTTAAGTACACAGCACACACACTTTGTACTTCTATGATGCATTTCACTTTTTCAAAACACTGTCACCTACATATTCTGTAGAATCTAGGAGCTGACTTTTATAAATAGAAAGGACACAGTGATCCTAGGGTGCTTGTAAAAGTACCATGCCAAAAAAGCTGTCGGATTTAATTAAAGGAAAAGTGTCCAGAAGAGAATCAAACCAGTGCTAATCAAGCAGCATGCGGGTTATCTGGAGAAGACAAAGCCTGTCCATTAAATGGTTGAGAATTCAACAGTTTAAGTAATATAATAGCAATTCCAAGCAGGACTAAATGTATGGGGATCAGCTGGAACCACTTTTAGCCAAGATTGATTGATTTAGTGGTTCACAACACCAGTCAGCTAAACAAATAAACAAAGGTTTTTCAACTTCCACTGTTTATACTGACTTTAAACTCATTGTCTCTATCTTACCAGATTTTGAGAATTATAAACCCTGGAGATGAACAACCGGGAACAAAACTGGGGGGAAAGGGGGCAATGCTTGTGGATTTTAAAACAGAAAATAAGCTACCTACACAGCATGAATTAGTAAGTGAAAAATAAAATTAGTAGAGTACAAGCAACACATCTATAATATTAAATTCATTTTTTTAAGAATTACAAGTCTATGAATTAGAAAGAAATACCTTGGGTAAGTTGCTAGGCAGTTTTTCTCTAAGATCTCTTGCAGCATTAACAGATGATTCTGTGAAGATACCTTGAAAACATGGTTTATCAGCATCTCCATCTATAGCATGTAGTTGTTTGTTAGTCATTAATGGAAAAGAGAATGACCAGTTTATTTTAAAAAAAGAAACATCTCAGGGCCTATCAAGTCTGTTTTCTAAACTCTGATTGGAGCTAGACTCTCAGAATTTTCCATGAGTTTTTAGACACAATCCCAATACATTCTGGTGGCTGGCCCTTGTGTGCTGCCAACTTAATCCATCAACTGCTTTAAGTGAAAGCCCTGGAGAGCTGAGGCAGCCAAAGGTATTGGACTCTTCCAGCACAACTGAAGAGACGTCCCCTCAATAGCTATGGAGACATGGCCCAGGACTGCTTTTTCACTAAAAGGATGTAATTGCTAATGCAGTTATTGACTTGATGGATCTGTCCCAGCTTAGCTTATTTCATTAGAACTGTTTCCTCAGCCATTTTGGGATGAAATTTCCTAGGTATCGTAGTACAAAGAAAACGCCTCTCTTCCTTTACTCCTTTTACTCAACATATCATAATTGATTTGTGTTTTTTTAACACAATGTACTAAGCACTATATAACACGTGGTTATGATCCCTCAGCAGTTTATATAAATATGCCCTAGGGGTGTATAGGAAAGAAGCCTCCATATTTGAGATCCCTAAGATGGCTATGAAAAGCTTTGCTGCTTTCATGAGTCAGTTATTTGGGGCCATTTGTGGCTCATTGATCCTCTTAAACAGTTGCTTGATCATTTCCTTGTTCATCAAAATTTGGGCAACGTAGCCAAAGAAATAGTGGCAGCCAAAAGCTTTGTATTTTCCTCTTTCAGGATATGAGTTTTGAAGTCATTTCATAGCTGCAAAGTAGAAACCAAACCGTTACTTTTTATATATTGGCCAGAGAAAGATCTTAGTGATAACAGTCATCAGAACAGCTCATAAATGCAAGCCTAAAGTAGGTTCGCTGCAATAGCCTAAGAAGGTCGGTTTCTGCAGAGATGGCAGATTGTTTTGATCCAAATATGAGGAACAAAACTATGCATTATAACTCTAAAGATAGTATTTCTTGGAAGGGGCAAAGAAACTGAAATAAAACCAAAGACTTGTACAAACTCAGTGATCTTTTGAAATCCAAGTTTTCAGGATTGAATGGTGGAATCCGCTTGTTTTGAAGTACTGTGAAGTGGCTTATGAGTGGAAGAGTTAATGCCTTGCTCCTCACCCCAGCCCCTGCCACTCTGTAATTAAAGTGGTGTCAGCCTTCCTTCCACTATAAACCTGTGGTATGATTTTCAGAGGTTTATGACTCAACTATAAAAATTCACTCTAGGCTGAAAACTGGCACAAGGCAATGAAACTTGAGAACACAGTTTTTGTAGAGAAAATCATTTCAGCTCTTTTAAGGTTATGGAAACTTTTTTTTTTCATTTTCATGCTCACATAATGAAAATAAATCTGCTTGATATATATGAATTTTCTATGAGTTTATTGAATTTCAATAATCTATGATGGTTAAAGCTCTACAATACTTATTTTTATTCCTCTTCCTACCCCTGAAAAGAAGTATTTGATCAAGCAAGTGTTGGGACTTTGTGGAATGTGGGTTGGAAGAAAACACAAGAGGGTATCAAATAAATTCCTTCTCTCCGTGCAGATTCCCTGATGATATTTCTTTTCTTCCTCTAACTTTCTTCTGCACATTACTGATAGCTTAAGACTCATTCCTGCCTTGAATTTCTCAATTATTTTTATAAAATCTGTATTACATCCAGGGAGATTAAAGGAAATTATACTATTTGGGGGCTTCCCTGGTGCCTCAGATGGTAAAGAATCTGCCTGCAATGCACGAGACCCAGGTTTGATCCCTGGGACAGGAAGATTCCCTGGAGAAGGGAAAGGCTACCCACTCCAATATGCTTGCCTGGAGAACTCCATGGACAGAGGAGATTGGCAGGCTATAGTTCTTGGGGTCATGAAGAGTCAGAAACCACTGAGCAACTAATACTTTCACTTTCATACTATTTTTGTCAACTGTCTCTAGAACAATCTGTGTTAAGGAGGGTAATGTGATTGGTGCCTCTAAGGTCACCGATTAAAACAGTTGGTTGGCTGTTATGGATGATAAAGAACATCTCCCTTTGGGAGGCAAGAATCTATCCTGAAGCAATGGAAGCAGAAGGATGGATGGATTTTTCAGATGTAGGAGTTACAAACCTATTCTCGTAGCAGCTTGTTTAGATAATACCCTTCTCAAGTCACACATTATTAGATGGCATTTGCTTCATAGAAACTATCATTTTAAGAATATCTTAAAAGGTATGAAGATCCATTTATGAATTCAAAAATTCATCCCTTGAAACAGCAAATATCATTCACAAAAAAATATAAGATGAACTCATTGTTTAAGCATGTTTCTTTCTTATTAAAACTGTAAACACAATAAAAAGTGGGTATACACTATATACTGTATATTATGGCTTTGTAACTTACTTTTCTATTTAATAATAGATACAAACATCTCCCTATTCCATTTTAAAAAAAAAGCTATAAACAAAGAAACCCAGTCCTGAATCTGTTCTCTGATGAACCATACATCTTTCCATATTAACACTATTTTAATCCCGGTGATTTAAAATAGTTTGGGAAATAAAGAATATACTGTGGAAATCCTTCAAAGAAAGAGAAAAATCATTTTAGTTACTTTAAAGGTGAATGTACTAGAAAAAATGAAATAAAATTACCTATATCAGCACCTATTTTATATCAGGCAGTTTGCTAGGCATTTTACATTTATATATTATGTTTAAGGAAGCCAAAAGACTCCAGTTGAAGCTGAGACTTTCTCTCTCAAAGAGGTTAAAAGAGCCCAAATTGAAGGGAAAGGGTGAGGATGAATGAAAGCACCAGATCAGAGTAAAATTCCACATTTCCTTTAAAGAATACCCTTTCTTCCATTCTATGAGTAGACGTATGAACCCAGGCCACAGGCAGAAAGCATTGACTGTCCTCAGAAAGCACACAGGAGAAATTAACCCCCATACCAAGTCAATCAAGCCAGAGGCTTGCAGTGATTTATACTCTCCCTGTAAGTTAGAAGAGCAATGAGAGAAACTGTTCTTACATTCTGGCTCCCTTTGTAAAAGCTGAATATCTCTAAATGGCAGAGTTCCATCCTGACTCATAATTTTTTTAAAAGTTGAGCTTCCTCTCCCAAGACAAGAATGGAATATTCCAGGTGATGAGAAGAATAACTAGAGGAAACCAAAGGGGTTTTGGCTTGTGTGCAGCAGGCAAGAAAAATGTTTCCAATGACCCAATTTAAAGGACTGTAACCTTGTAGGACATAAAGAAGACACAGCAGCCTGTAGGTTCTGTGATCGGAGGTGAAACAATTCAGTTTGACATCGCTCTGACTTTGCGGCCAAGACCACCAACAGAGCAAGCTTGGCAAGCTGCACTTAGGATCCTTGCTCAAAGGACAGACTGGACTGGAAACCAGAGCATGTAAAAATTGCTGATTGGCTGCTATGATTTTCAGCTACATCAGCACACAAAGGAAGGAACACTGTCAACTTGGCCCTCACTAAATGCAATGGACAGGGACAGAAAATGAATGTGGCTTTAAAATCTAGGGGAAAAGTTCCTTCCCAATGAAGAGACTTTGAATAGCAAAAAAAAAATTTTCTCCCAGGATGGAGTTGGGCCTTTGTTTTAGTTTTAGTTTTTTTTTTTTTCAATGTATTCATAATAATTTGCCAAATGAGAATACAGACTTTATACATTCCCTTAATATTATTTTTCAAATACAAAAAGGTACTTGATCAAAGGCTGTATTTTGTGCACTTTTACTTTCATTTCAAGCTGAAAGTCTGAACAAAACAGAATTGAGGTATAGGAACAGCCTCTTTACATTCTGAATTTCTTCATCATCCCTGAGCTTACATAATGTTTTTTCAAGTAAATGATCTGTGAGATAATAGGCACTAATAGATCAAAAATACTTTTATATCTATAAGGTCTTTTTTATTTATGAATCAATTTAAATTTGGGATCATAATTTATATTTCAGTGTTCAAACCATAATTAAGGCAGTTTCAAATTTGTAGAGGAGCTCTGAATAGATCTTGTTTTGTTTTGCTTTTTTATGGATACCAGCAAGAAGAAATTATCACTCAATTATTTATGCCTGAAACTATTCAGTTCACATTACTGAAAACACTACCCAAACTCCTAAACTATTAACCCCACTTCCCTGAGTCTGAACCCTCCTCCACATTTATGCTCACAATGTTTTACAAGCCAGTAAGAAAACATATGATGCTATGAGCATGATACTTGCCTTGGCCCTCCGTGATACTGTCCATTGTCTATACTGAACACTGAACTTGTATGCTTCCTCTTCCCCATCTTGATCACAGACCCCCCACCCACCTGGATCCTTGATACTGGACTTCTCGCTTCAGGCCAGGTTTCTTTCCTTGGTTTCTCTTTCTAATCCTTATCAAAACTTATTTTATACAAGTTATCACCCTGGAAATGACCAGATTAAGTACATTATCACCTAAGACTCACCCTTCAGGTCTCCCACTAAATTCCACCCAGAACCCTCCCTTGAGCTTCAGATTGGATAACCTCTTCCTAGTATACACTTCTAAGAACCTTGTCCTTTGCAGGGTCCATGGCAAGTGTCATCATATAACTCTTCACATAACTGTTTAATGTCTATCTTTCCCACTCTTCTGTAAGTGCCTGAGAAATGTAATTTGTACCCATAGCTCCTGGCACAGTGCCTGGCATATAGTAGACCCTTAGACAATACTCACTGCTGTGAATTCAATCGTCACCAGTGGTTTAATGTTATTATTCCTCAAGTGTCTTTTAAAGGGAGAGAAAGGAAGCCTGTTTATTGGGCTTCTTCATGCACCAGTACTATGATAGGCTCAAAAGCCCTACCTCATTGGTCTTTTCCGTAACTCTGTGAGGAATTCCTTTCATATAAATTCCTTATTCAAGGTTCCATAGCAAGTTCCAGACTCCTAAGTATTTCCACTGCATCTTTCTTTTGTTCCCAAAGAAAATAATCCCTATGATAGAGTGTACAACATTCCTTTCTGGCCCTTCATTCACATTACAGAGGTGATCTTTTATGTTATTTATGAGCTTTTAAGTGGTCTCAATGCTTGCCCTCCTGCTCCCTAAGATCCTTTGTCTACAGAGTAATCTTTTTAAAATATAAATAAGACACGGTACTCTCCTGCATTAAACCTTCCAGATTTTTCAGTGCATATAGAATAAAGTCCAAATGCCTTGCAATGGGTAATGAGGCCCTCTGTGATCTGGCCTCTGCCTGCTTTTCAGGCCTTGTCTCTTACCACAATGCCTTTTGATCACTGTGCCTTGGCCATGCTAGTTCTCTTAATTTTCCTAGATGAAACCAAGCTCATTCCAAGCTATCTTAGGACTTCTGTGCTCTCCTCTTCTTCTGAAATTCTACTGTCCTGGCATTCTCATGGCTGCATCCTTCTTGCCAATCAGGTCCCATAAGATACTGCAGCATCTCCCAGAAATAAGTAAGTGGTCTTTTGCGTGTGTGTGTGTGTGTGTGTGTGTGTGTGTGTGCAGAATTTAGAGTATATGAAATAGGTTGAAAATAGTTATTTAAAATAATTATTAAGTAATTATTTAAGTATCATTATGTATTATATGTTATAGCACACAATTTATTATGTTACTGTAACTATATAAGTATAATAATTTTATGTAAGACATTTATATATATAATGTTTTACTTAATTAAACAGTTTAGTCATTTAAAGTGTGATGAGAACTACAAAAAGAGTAGTGTGGGGTCTGAGAACAGAGAGGTCCATATTCTGGTCTGGATAGAGAAGAGGTCAAGAAAAGTCTCCCAATCAAGTGATGCTCAAGCTGAGAGCTGAAATGTAAGTAGGAGTTAGCCAGGCCTAGGGAGTAGAAACTGGGGTGGGATGGCAAGGGAAGAATGTAAGAAGAGTCCAGGCATCTATAAGCACATGTCTGTCCTATAACCAGCCCAGACATCCCCTCACTCTCTGTACTATTGCCTGTTCTCTCCATAGAATTCACAACCGTCTGAAAATACATTATTTTCCTTGTTTATGGTCTGTCCCTCTAAACCATTAAAAGAAAATTTCCATGGGAGCAGGAACTTTATCAATCTTGCTTACTACTAACTAGACTTGAATGCTTAGAACAGTGGCCATCACTTAGGAGGTGATTGATGAGTGACTTTTACATAAATATGTGAAGGTCTTGAAGCAGTAAAGGTTAAAAAAAAAGCAAGACACTAAAAGAAAAGCACTAAGTCTGTGACATAAGAGAGAAAGAGATAATGGCACCAGGTAATCTGGGGCTGTGGGGCAGATGGGCAAGAAGAGAGTGGACCTGATAAGCATGTTAAGGAAGAGGGACTTTATCCAAAAGTAATGAAGAGATACATGTTTTAAGCAGCTTGTTCTATGATCAGATATGTGATTGTAAAACAGCATTGTAGCTAAAACATAGAGAAGGGATTGAAGAGAAGCAAAACTGGAAGAAAAGCAGCCAGTATTGGAAAATTTTACAGTTGTCCACATGAGAAATGACAGTCTCCTGGACCAGGGTGGAGGCCACAACAACACAGAAAAACAATTGGATTTAAAAAGTATTTGAGTAATAGAACTGATGCAATAGATAATTGGATGTAGCAAGTGAAGTGACAGGAGACAGTGTTTGTTCCCAGTCTCGAACTATAGATGAATGATGAGCCATTGCCTAAACAGAAAAATCACTGGAGGAAGAGCAAACTTCATGCAAGGGTGAAAGCTCGGTGACTGTCTGCAGTGGCTGGGACTCTAAGACTTCCTAGTCAGTGAGTCTAGCAGGCAGGCGGGCAAAATGTCCAGGGCTCAGGTTGGCAGGTCTGATTAAACCTAAACACATTTACGTTTATCTGTCCACATTTAGGAGGGATCTGCATTACTGCCTGATAATTGGTTGCTTTTGTTGTCACTGGGTATTGATAAGGCTCTGGAACCAAGATACCTGAATTACAATTCTGAGTCCCCTCTGCTTTTGTTCAGAGGTCTCCATCAAGTTACTTCTGCAAGCCTCAGGTTTTTTCATTTGTAAAATAAAATCAATGAAAAGACCCAACTCACAAGATCGTTTTGAAGGTCCAATTAGACAAAAGAAGCAATATGCATAAAATAGCTTTGCATAGAGTGAGCTCTTAATGATTCTTAGACATTATAGCCTTTTTGGAATTAAAAGGCTACCAAATTCATGGACATTTGTTAAACGTTATAGAGATAACGCAAAGCCAACAGACTCCCACAGGTTAAATATTTTCTGTCTTCATCCAAATATAGATCACACTGTTCAAATCATCAACAATTACAAGTTGTTGCCTTTAATTGACACCATTTTGACATATAATATTCCACATTCTTTCTGTTTTCAGATTATACTTTTGTCATCTTTGATAAGTAGTTGTGCTGTGTGCTGGGCTTAGTTGCTCAGTCATGTTCGACTCTTTGTGACCGCATGAACTGTGTAGCCTGACAGGCTCCTTGGTCCATGAGGATTCTCCAGGCAAGAATACTGGAGTGGGCTGCCATGCCCTCCCCCAGGGGATCTTCCCAACCCAGAGACTGAACGCAGGTCTCCCACACTGCAGGCAGATTCTTTACCATCTGAGCCACCAGGGAAGCCCAAGAATATGGAAGCAGGTAACCTATCCCTTCTCTGGGGGATCTTCCTGACCCAGGAATCAAATAGGGTCTCCTGCATTGTAGGTGGATTCTTTACCAGCTGAGCTACCAAGGAAGCTCAATAACTAGTTATTGGAATACAAATATTCATTAGTTAAGTAAAGAAGTGTTGATATATACTTCCAAAGCTACATATTCTAAATTTATGTCATAATTATCTTTCCAACTAACCAATGAAAAAGCATTTAAAATGTAATACAGTATGCTTCCCAGAGGTCCATGCTGAAATTTTCCAGTGAATAAGGTGTTCCCTTTTTACCTATAGTAGTGAATATATATCTAAAAACATAAATGACATTATCAGCTATCATTATCTTATTCCTCTTTTTTATCAAAAGACCCGTAGAATAGAACTGAAACTAAGTGTAAGTAGAAATATGTATGTGTGTGTGTGTGTGTCTATGTGTATACACACACACATATAATCACATGTACATATCTATATACATATACAGAGTAAATAAAAATGGAATGTAAATTATAAAAATTTTTTTTTATTTAAACTTTTTATTTTTATTGGAATATAGCCAATAAGCAATGTGTGATAGTTTCAAGCACACAGCAAACTGTCCCAACCATACATATAGATGTATCTTGATTCTCCCCCAAACTCCCCTCCCATCCAGGCAGCCACATGACATTAAGCAGAGATTCTTGTGCTATATAGTAGGTCCTTGCTGGTAATCCATTTTAAATATCCCAAACTCTCTAACTATCCCTTCCCTCTACCATTGCCCCCTGGTAACCATAAGTTCATTTTTCTAAGTCTGAGTCTAAAAACAGAATGGTTTTTAAAAGATAATGAATCTTGGCCCTGCAAGAGACACTAAAAATCACAGTTCAGAAGCCTAATCATGCAGATTCAGTATCTGAAGTCCAAAGAGTTGGAATGAATTGTTTGAGATCAGGCAATATCGTATAGCAGAATCATGATAAAATGCTGATCGCCTAATGCCTAGCCCAGTTTTTCTCAATTATACCATGATTAACAGATTTACTATTGCATTCTGTTTTAAACTGATTCTGATGGAATCATAAATATGTTTGTTGTGTTCAACATTCTGTCTCTCTAATATAGTAGCTAAGCAGACTCAAACCACACTTAAACTGATTATCTCCATCTCCTTTATTTAACCATATATTATAGTGTTAAAAATAAATAACCCAAGATGGACAATTAAAAGATTCATACAGCGAGTCATTGTCTACAAAAGATTTGAAAATAAGGCTGACATCTGTTACAAAGAAGGATTAATTAGGTATTACTTTAAATGATGGATTCTGGCTCTATTTCCCATGAGAACAGTTGGTAAATGTACTGTTCTAATTAGGGATTTGGATCAAAATATCATTTTATTCTAATCATGAAACCTATTAAGATTTTTATTAATACTATCAGTTTTACTAAATATGTGTATCACACATGTTTATATGACAAGCACAAATACTTTTCATCTGGTGAAAAAAAAAAAACAATCCTACAAAAGGTATAACATTTATAACTAGGGGTTATTAATCTAGGGCTACACTGCAGCATTATAATTCCTCTTTATCATAGCACACTTTCATCATAAAATGTTATTGAAAATACTGTGTGATTAAAATCTGTTAAGATCTTATAAAATGAGTGACAGAAAAAGCAAGGCTATGCCGAGAGGTATGGCAGATAAGCTTTAAGTCACGGGCTTGTATTCTGTATGGAGGACCAGTTCCTCCAAAACCATTTTCAAAAGAAAGCACGCGCCATGTGCCACACCTCTCATGGACTGTCTTCTTTCTACCACCTAAATCCAGTCACATGACTTGCTTAAACTTCTACAGTGCAGCATTGGGAAGGCAGTATAAATAAGCGGAAGAACACAGAAATCAGCATATGGAGTCATGGGCTTAAATCCTGCCTTTACTACTTACCAGCTCTGTGTGTGGAGAAGGCAATGGCACCCCACTCCAGTACTCTTGCCTGGACAATCCCATGGACGGAGGAGCTTGGTGGGCTGCAGTCCATGGGGTCGCTAAGAGTCGGACACGACTGAACGACTTCACTTTCACGTTTCACTTTCATGCATTGGAGAAGGAAATGGCAACCCACTCCAGTGTTCTTGCCTGGAGAATCCCAGGGACGAGGAAGCCTAGTGGGCTGCCGTCTATGGGGTCGCACAGAGTCGGACACGACTGAAGCGACTTAGCAGCAGCAGCAGCAGCTCTGTGTTTACATCGGTTACTTAAGCCCTTATATGCTTCCTGTCTTTATTTTGTCACATATTATATAGGGATAAATTATAATACACTCAGTTCTCAAGGGTTGTTGTGAGAATTATATGAGCTAATTTATGGGTTTGACATCCAACGCTACTCAAAGAATTATTTATTTAATACTTATCAAATACCTCTCCTCAGTTCAGTTTAGTTCAGTTCAGTCGCTCAGTCGTGTCCGACTCTTTGCAACCCCATGAATCGCAGCACGCCAGGCCTCCCTGTCCATCACCACCTCCAGGAGTTCGCTCAGACTCACATCCATCGAGTCAGTGATGCCATTCAGCCATCTCATCCTCTGTCGTCCCCTTCTCCTGCCCCCAATCCCTCCCAGCATCAGGGTCTTTTCTAATGAGTCAACTCTTTGCATTGGGTGGTCAAGCTACTGGAGTTTCAGCTTTAGCATCATTCCTTCCAAAGAAATCCCAGGGCTGATCTCCTTCAGAATGGACTGGTTGGATCGCCTTGCAGTCCAAGGGACTCTCAAGAGTCTTCTCCAACACCTCTCCTAGAATTTGTGAATAGTTGTTACACATTTTCGGAAAATATAGTAAGCCATCAATAGGGAGGAAGAATGGAGGAAGTTAAAATAAAAACACATGTATATGCGGAAATAAAAACTAAGCTGCTTCAAGATGTGTACTACATACATACTTTTTAATGAATGTTTGATTATTTTATGAAAAAAATTATCTAAATCTTAGAGCAACCACAGAAAATTCTTTTTAAAGTTTTCATTATAATGAAAGTGAAAGTCTCTCAGTCGTGTCTGACTCTTTGCAACCCATGGACTATACAGTCTATGAAATTCTCCAGGCCAAAATACTGGAGTGGGTAGCCTTTCCCTTCTCCAGGGGATCTGCCCAACCCAGGGATTGAACCCAGGTCTCCCACACCGCAGGAGGATTCTTTACTATCTGAGCCACTAGAGAAGTGGAAGATGTTAAAATACCAAATCACCTCATTCAATGATAGACACTTGAAAATGCTAGTTACTTGGGGAGGCTTGTTCTCTTGTCAATGGCATCCTCACTGCATGTTGTCACCTCAAAGGACAAGAAAGTACTAGACAGAAGTCACAGTCAGGGCTTAGATGGGAGAGTGGTAATTGTTGGATAAATTTACTTAGATGTAAAGGAGGCAGTCTTGTAGGAGGAACATGTTTTTATTTGTGTATAGGAGGGTAATTAGATAGTTGATCTTTTTTAAAAAATATATTGAACATACATCTTACAAGAGAGCAGACTGTAAACAGAGAAACAGTTTTCAAAAATGTTTAAAAATTAGCTCCTTTACATATGTGCTCAGTCTAACTTATGACCATATTTCAACTCAAATTTTTAAATTTCTTAAAGCAAATTGTGAATATCTTTTATCCAGTAGGCCAAGAAAACATCTATGATATCAAAGAAGTGGACAAACATCGATGACAAAGAAGCTTCTGGGAGCAGCAAACCTTACCTGACCTGTCCTTTTAGAAAGGTGTTATAAGCAAAGGCAGCTGCCCCAAAGCTATTATCTCCTTATCCTCTAAGCCTGCAGTTGCTGGTTTTTTGTTTTTTTTTTTAATCTGTTTTTAATCGAAGGATAATTGCTTCACAATATTGTGTTGGTTTCTGCCATACATCAACATGAATCAGCCATAGGTATATATCTATCCCCTCCTCTGAACCTTTTTCCCACCTCCCACCCCTTCCCATTCCTCTAGGTTGTTACAGAGCTCTAGGTTGAGTTCCCTGAGCCATACATCAAATTCCCATTGGCTATCTATTTTACATATGGCAGTGTATATGTTTGGAGAAGGAAATGGCAACCCACTCCAGTACTCTTGCATGGAAAATCCCATGGACGGAAGAGCCTGGTAGGCTGCAGTCCATGGGGTCGCGAGGAGTCGGACACGACTGAGCAACTTAGCAGCAGCAGCAGTGTAAGTTTCCGTGTTACTTTCTCCATTAGTTCCACCCTCTCCTTCCTCCTCGCCTCTTGCCCATGTCCATAGTCTAGAAAGATGGTACTGATGAGCCTATTTGCAGGACAGCAATGGAGACCCTGAGGTTTTTTTAACAGCCATCATGCCCTCTGTCTCAGTAGTGAGCTAAATCTTTGCATTAAAACAAATTCAGATTAACATTTTTAAAAGATATAAACAAGGCCCATTGTTAGAGTTCAAAATGAAAATAACTCATAGAAATCTATAAAGACATTTATTCTTACAATTTACAATTACTAACTTTACTTACATCTTTTTTGGGTGTTAGTTCTTAAAGGTCTTGTAGGTCTTTATAGAACCATTCTGATTCAGCTTCTTCGGCATTACCGATTGGTGCATAGGCTTGGATTACTGTGATATTGAATGGTTTGCCTTGGAAACAAACAGAGATCATTCTGTGGTTTTCCAGATTGCATCCAAGTACTGCATTTTGGACTCTTTTGTTGACCATGATGGCTAATCCATTTCTTCTAAGGGATTCCTGCCTACAGTAGTACATATAATGGTCATCTGAGTTCAGTTCACCCATCCCAGTCCATTTTAGTTTGCTGATTCCTAGAATGTCGACGTTCACTCTTGCCATCTCTTGTTTGACCACTTCCAATTTGCCTTGATTCATGGACCTAACATTCCAGGTTCCTATGCAATATTGCTCTTTACAGCATCGGACCTTGTTTCTATCACCAGTCACATCCACAGCTGGGTGTTGTTTTTGCTTTGGCTCCATCCCTTCATTCTTTCTGGAGTTATTTCGCCACTGATCTCCAGTAGCATATTGGGCACCTACTGACCAGGGGAGTTCCTCTTTCAGTATCCTATCATTTTGCCTTTTCATACTGTTCATGGGGTTCTCAAGGCAAGAATACTGAAGTGGTTTGCCATTCCCTTCTCCAGTGGACCACATTCTGTAAGACGTCTCCACCATGTGCCGCCTGTCTTGGGGGCCCCACACAGCACGGCTTAGTTTCATTGAGTTAGCCAAGGCTGTGGTCTGTGTGATCAGATTGGCTAGTTTTCTGTGATTATGGTTTCAGTGTGTCTGCCCTCTGGTGCCCTCTTGCAACACCTACCATCTTACTTGGGTTTCTCTTACCTTGGACATGGGGTATCTCTTCACAGCTGCTCCAGGAAAGCACAGCCACTGCTCCTTACCTTGGACGAGGTCGCCCCTCCTGACCTTGAATGTGGAGTAGCTCCTCTTGGACCACCTGCGCCCGCACAGCTGCTGCTCCTTGGGCATGGGGTAGCTCCTCTAGGCCACGCTTCTGTGCTGTCCTGGAATGTGAGGTCAAGTGGGCCTTAGAAAGCATCACTATGAACAAAGCTAGTGGAGGGGATGGAATTCCAGTTGAGCTATTTCAAATCCTGAAAGATGATGCTGTGAAAGTGCTTCAATCAATATGCCAGCAAATTTGGAAAACTCAGCAGTAGCCACAGGACTGGAAAAGGTCAGTTTTCATTCCAATCCCAAAGAAAGGCAATGCCAAAGAATGCTCAAACTACCACACAATTGCACTCATCTCACACTCTAGTAAAGTAAAGCTCAAAATTCTCCAAGCCAAGCTTCAGCAATACGTGAACCATGAACTTCCTGATGTTCAAACTGGTTTAGAAAAGGCAGAGGAACCAGAGATCAAATTGCCAACAGCTGCTGGATCATAGAAAAAGCAAGAGAGTTCCAGAAAAATATCTATTTCTGCTTTATTGACTATGCCAAAAGCCTTTGACTGTGTGGATCACAAGAAACTGTGGAAAATTCTGAAAGAGATGGGAATACCAGACCACCTGACCTGCCTCTTGAGAAACCTGTATGCAGGTCAGGAAGCAACAGTTAGAACTGGACATGGAACAACAGACTGGTTCCAAATAGGAAAAGGAGT
>SJYQ01093969.1:281301-302770 GCA_006410935.1 Redunca redunca | reverse complement strand
ACTCATGTCCATCGAGTCGGTGATGCCATTCAGCTATCTCATCCTCTGTCATCCCCTTCTCCTCCTGCCCTCAATCTTTCCCAGCATCAGGGTCTTTTCCAATGAGTCAACTCTTCACATGAGGTGGCCAAAGTACCGGAGTTTCAGCATTAGCATCTGTACTTCCAAAGAACACCCAGGACTGACCTCCTTCAGAATGGACTGGTTGGATCTCCTTGCAGTCCAAGGGACTCTCAAGAGTCTTCTCCAGCACCACAGTTCAAAAGCATCAATTCTTTGGTGCTCAGCTTTCTTCACAGTCCAACTCTCACATCCATACATGACCACTGGAAGAACCACAGTCTTGACTAGACGGAGCTTTGTTGGCAAAGTAATGTCTCTGCTTTTGAATATGCTATCTAGGTTGGTCATAACTTTCCTTCCAAGCATCTTTTAATTTCATGGCTGCAGTCACCATCTTCAGTGATTTTGGAGCCCCAAAAAATAAAGTCTGACAGTTTCCACTGTTTGCACTCCAGTCCCCTATAATGAAAAGGACATCTTTTTGGGGTGTTAGTTCTAAAAGGTCTTGGAGGTCTTCATAGAACCATTCAAATTCAGCTTCTTCAGCGTTACTGATTGAGGCAATAGGCTTGGATTACTGTGATATTGAATGGTTTGCCTTGGAAACGAACAGAGATCATTCTGTCGTTTTTGAGATTGCATCCAAGTACTGCATTTTGGACTTTTTGTTGACCATGATGGCTACTCCATTTCTTCTGAGGGATTCTTGCCCACAGTAGTAGATGTAATGGTCATCTGAGTTCAGTTCAGTCATTCCAGTCCATTTTAGTTCGCTGATTCCTAGAATGTCGACGTTCACTCTTGCCATCTCCTGTTTGACCACTTCCAATTTGCCTTAATTCATGGACCTAACATTCCAGGTTCCTATGCGATATTGCTCCTTACAGCATCAGACCTTGTTTATATCACCAGTCACATCCACAGCTGGGTGTTGTTTTTGCTTTGGCTCCATCCCTTCATTCTTTCTGGAGTTATTTCACCACTGGTCTCCAGTAGCATATTGGGCACCTACCGACCTAGGGAGTTCCTCTTTCAGTATCCTATCATTTTTGCCTTTTCATACTGTTCATGGGGTTCTCAAGGCAAGAATACTGAAGTGGTTTGCCATTCCCTTCTCCAATGGACCACGCTCTGTCAGATCTCTCCACCATGCCCACCCATCTTGGGTGGCCCCACAAGGCATGGCTTAGTTTTACTGAGTTAGACAAGGCTGTGGTCTATGTGATTAGACTGACTAGTTTTCTTTGATTATGGTTTTTGTGTCTGCCTTCTGATGCCTCTTGCAACACCTACCATCTTTCCTGGGCTTCTCTTACCTTGGATGTGGGGTATCTCTTCACGGCTGCTTCAGCAAAGCACAGCCGCTGCTCCTTACCTTGGACGAGTGGTATCTCCTCACAGCTGCCCCTCCTGACCTTGAATGTTGATTAGCTCTTCTCCGCTCTGCCACTGCTCCTCGGACATGATTTTGCTAGTCTGAATGATATTTTTCATATTAAATGTGGAAATATTTCAGCTCAAATACTTTCACAGAAGCTATCTTCTGCCTCCACTAAAAGTAACAATGTTCAACAATTTTTTTATAATTACAATGTCATTAAGTTGACTAGTTAGTTCTGTTATTATTTTGAATGAATCATTAAATTTGCATTCTTAATCCTCTCAATTTCATTTTATTATGGATATAGGATTTATTTATACAAATAAAATCAGAAGTTTGATTAAACAATTCTTACCAGCAGGTAAGATTTTCTAAAACACAATTATGCACATTTATATTCTCATTCTAATTACATTCTCATCATTTAATTGTTCAATTGTTCCTTTTGTAAGGATGAATTCCAATGTCTACCTGATTGCATGTTTTGTCTTTAATAGTTAGTGTGAAAGTCGCTCAGTTGTATCCAACCGCAACCCCATGGACTATACAGTCCATGGAATTCTCCAGGTCAGAATACTGGAGTAGGTAGCCTTTCCCTTCTCCAGGTGATCTTCCCAACCCAAGGATCGGACCCGGGTCTCCCTCATTGCAGGTGGATTCTTTATCAGTTGAGCCACCAGGGAAGCCCAAGAATATTGCAGTGGGTAGCCTATCCCTTCTCCAGAGGATCTTCCCAACCCAGGAATTGAACCGGGGTCTCCTGCATTGCAGGCAGGTTCTTTACCAGCTAAGCTATCGGTTAAAGCTCTCAGTTCAGTTCAGTTCATTCGCTCAGTCGTGTCCGACTCTTTACGACCCCATGAATCGCAGCACGCCAGACCTCCCTGTCCATCACCAACTCCTAGAGTTCACTCAGACTCACATCCATCGAGTCAGTGATACCATCCAGCCATCTCATCCTCTGTCGTCCCCTTCTCCTCCTGCCCCCAATCCCTCCCAGCATCAGAGTCTTTTCCAGTGAGTCAACTCTTCGCAGGAGGTGGCCAAAGTACTGGAGTTTCAGCTTTAGCATCATTCCTTCCAAAGAAATCCCAGGGCTGATCTCCTTCAGAATGGACTGGTTGGATCTCCTTGCAGTCCAAGGGCTATTAATAGTTAAAATTCCCTCCAAATCTTCAAAAGTTTGTTCCACTCTTAACACTGTGATTAAATATTTCCAATTTTTTTTAAGTAAAATGAAATAGAGAACTTGACTACAAAAAAGGGTCAGTAGAATTGTAGGGAAATTACAAAATCATTTATTATAGGTTTAAACATACATAAAATTACATTTGTGATGGGCCATAAGAAGAGAAAATAAATATTAATATACTGCCACAATGATATATGTATGTTTGATACCAGCCCCAAAATTTTGTAGTTCAGTTTGTGTATGTATAAGATATTTGTAAATTTTTATAATTACAGCTATACTTCAAAAAATAGCATTATCAAAAAACAGAATGCAGTAGCTTGTTTGTATTATAAACTATGCATGTACCATAACAAGTTTCCTGCACATGTCTGCCCCATGTATTTCTTAATTTATGAGAAAACCATTTTTTAACCATGCATTGTATAGTAATGTAATATTTGTAGTCATATTATCACTATGAAAACAAATACATCTTCAGTGTTCATCTTTAGAGATGAATTAGCAAAGGGGTTCAAAATAATGTAAGGTGTTTCTCTTTCAATATAATGAACTTCCTCACCCATCTGATGGGATTGCCCGTGTGTGATAAGTTGCCTTTCCACTGTTTTCAAATTTTTCTCTTCTTTGAATTTTGTCAATTTAATTATAATGTGTCTTGATTTAACCCTTTTATAGGGTTCAACTTATTTGGGGTCTTTAGAGCCTCATGAATCTGAATATCCATTTCTTTCCTAAGTTTGGGAAGTTTTCAGTCATTATTTAGATAGCCTCTCAGTCCCCTTCTCTTTCTCTTCTTCTAGAGTTGTTGTGGTGCATAAATTCATTTTACTTGTCCATGTTCCAAACATACCACAGGTTTTCTTCATAGATTTTTTTTTTATTTTTTTCTTTTTGCCCCCCTGATGGGATAATTTTCAATGGCAATTGGACCTAACTTTTCCTTCTGCTTTTTCTAACTTGCTGTTGAAGTTCTCTTTTGAATTATTCAGTTCCATCGTTGCACTCTTCAGCTCTAGCATTTTCATTTGCTTTGTTTGATGGTTTCTATTTCTTTGTTAAATTCCTCATTTGTTCATGCGTGCGTTTCCTAATGTTGTCTGTCTGTTTTTTGTACTTCAATGAACTTCTTTAAGAGGGTTATTCTGAATTATTTGTCAGACAATTCAATGATTTCCATTTCTTTAGCATTAGTTATGGGAGCTTAGTTCCTATTACTGGTGTCGTGTTTACTTGAATATTTGTAATCCCTGTAACCTGGAAAATCCCATGGACGGAGGAGCCTGGTAGGCTGCAGTCCGTGGGGTCACTAAGAGTCGGACATGACTGAGCAACTTCACTTTCACTTTTCACTTTCATGCATTGGAGAAGGAAATGGCAACCCACTCCAGTGTTCTTGCCTGGAGAATCCCAGGGACGGGGGAGCCTGGTGGGCTGTCGTCTATGGGGTCGCACAGAGTCGGACACGACTGAAGCGACTTAGCAGCAGCAGCAGCAACCTTGTGTAGGTTTCTGTGCCTTTGAGTAACAATCTCTTCTTTCAGACTTAACAGTTTAGTGCTAGCAGGTTAAGACCCTTGGCAGTCACTTCCACTCAGGGTAGTGGATGGGTCAGGTAGTAGCATCTGCAGACAGATGGAGCAGGTTACAGGGATCCCTAGTTGGGTGAGGTCACTGCCTTTTCGTCTTAGGCTGAGGGAAGAGTTGCCAGTGGCTGGGCTCCACAGTCTGGTAGGTTTCCTGGCTGAGCTTCATGTCCAACCAGTGCCTCTGGGTGAGCTCCCCAGCTGGACACAGTTGCTGGCTATTTTCCATATTTGGATGGGGCCACTATCTGGCTCTGGAATCACTCCTGGTCAGGTGGGGCCTCAGGCTGTCCTTCCCAACCTAGGTGGTACCCCATCTGGTCTTTATATTAAGGCAGGACCACAAGCTTGGCTTTGTAGTTGGGTAGATCAGGGAGGGTGCTCACAGTTGGGAGAGGTTGTAGGGTGGATTTTCTGGTCCAGAGGGGATGCTAGCTGTTCCCCACAGTTGGGTGGGGATGAGTATGTTCTAGGGTTGAGAAGAATCTCTGTCCTGGCTTCTTGATCAGGTAGGGACACAAGCTATGCTCTGCAATGGGGTAGGGTCACTGACTGGGGCCCCTGCATCAGGGAAGCTACCAGAAGTAGAGCAACCCCTCAGGATCACATGCCCTAATCCACTGATTGGTACGGTTGTGGGCTGAGCTCTGTAGCTGGGTGGTTTCACAGGCTGAGTTTTCAGCCTCTTTGGAGTCTTTTCAGGCCCCCTGGTTATTTAGGGCCAGTTGTTCTTGTTGTTCATTTGCTAAGTCGTGTCTGACTCTTTACAACCCCAAGGACTGCAGCACACCAGGCTTCCACGTCCTCCACTATGTCCCAGAGCTTGCTCAAATTCATGTCCATTGAGTCAGTGATGCTATCTAATCATCTCATCCTCTGCCACCCCCATCTCCTTTTACCTTCAATCTGTCCCAGTGTCAGGGTCTTTTCCAATGAGTCAGCTGTTCCCATCAGGTGACCAAAGTATTGGCGCTTCAGCTTCAGCATCAGTACTTCCAATGAGTATTCAGGGTTGATTTCCTTTAAGATTGACTGGTTTGATCTGCTTATAGTCCAGGGGACTCCCAAGAATCTTCTCCAGCACCAAAGTTCAAAAGCATCAATTCTTCACTGCTCAGCTTTCTTTATGGTCCAACTCTCTCATCCCTACATGACTACTGGAAAAACCATAGCTGTGGTTTCAGGGACAGAAACTATGCCTAACAGATGGACAGGGCTGCTGGCTTGGCTCCCTGTGTGCAAAAGCCAGAAGATGTCTTCCAATGCTGCAGAGTGTTGTGGCCACGATTTCTAGAGCAGTGGATCCGGATGCTGTAATCAGAAGCTGGGCTGTGAATCTGCTCTCCTACCAGGGAATGGTATGTGCTCCATGGCCAGCATGGCCTGATGGTGGCGATCCAAATCAGGCCAAGCTGCCACCTGAGCTCCCTGACCTGATTGGGTCATTGGCTTCGTTCTGCAGATCTGCAGAACTGCTGGCTGGGATCTCTGCTTAAGCCCTACTGCAAGAAGGAATGCAGTTGGCCAGGTGGTGAACTGAATCCAGTAATTGAGCTCCACAGATTCTCCCAGCAATCCCTGTGAGGTAGGACCTAAGTGAGCCTACTAGGAAGCAGCCAGCAATGCTAGGGAAGCTGGATTTCCACCTCAGGTTCTGTTTTTCTCACTGGAGAAACACAAGTCCTGGGGGCCTTCTCAGTAGGGCACTGTGCCCCGCTACCAAAGGAGACGTGATGTGGTCAAAGTGAAATTGCTCCTCTTACTCTTGTAACTCATTCATTCTCAGCCTTTGTTGTCTAGGAAGTGTTTCAGCCTCACCCAGGTTCCTTGATTTCACAACGCTCTCCTGTCTAGGCACAGTGGCTAGTTGGTCTTGTTTGTGTATGCTCAGGCACTGAGCTGTGTTCAACTCTTTGCAACCCCATGGACTGTAGCCCACAAGGTTCCTATGTCCATGGGTTTTTCCAGGCAAGAATACTAGAGTGAGTTGCCATTTTCTCCTCCAGGTTATCTTCCCAACCCATGGACTGAACCTGCATCTCCTGTGTCTCCTGCACCGGCAGGCAGATTCTTTACCATTGCCATCTTAGAAGCCCCTGGTTGGTCTTGTTAGGGGGCTGTATTTTGATGATATCACCCACCTCCTTTAAGTTATTGTTCTTAAAATGAACTTTTAAAATACACAAAGCATTAGTTCCTTGATAGTCTTATTCTTTGTTTCATTAAAAATATTTCAGACATAGAAACCTTAATTTTTCATTTTCCTTGATTAAATTCTTAAGACTGGTTCTTAAAGTATCTTCAAATTGGACATTAGAGTATATGCTGTTTCATATCAGCTGGTTTTCTTTTTTTGAGGTTGAAAATATCTTTTCTCCTTGTTCTTATTTTTGCTTTGCCATCAATGTCAATATTGCTTTTGCTAATTCAGATTTTAAATCAACTTCTGATTTCATTTAAAGCATTCCACACAATAGTCACAACTTTTTCTTCTCTTTGCATGTCCTCTGTTAAAGTGTCTGAAAGAACTGTAGAGTTCAGTTCAGTTCAGTCATTCAGCTGTATCTGACTCTTTGTGACCCCATAGACTGCAGCATTCCAAGCTTCCCTGTCCATCACCAACTCCCGGAGCCTACTCAAACTCATGTCCATCGAGTCAGTGATGCCACTCAACCATCTCATCCTCTGTCGTGGTAGTGGTAAGGAACCCACCTGCCAGTGAAGGAGACATAAGAGAGTCAGGTTGGATCCCTAGGTCAGGAAGATCTGCTGGAGGAGGGAAGAGCAACCCACTCCAGCATTCTTGCCTGTAGAATCCCATAGACAGAGGAACCTGGCAGGCTAAGGGCTGCAAGGCGTCAGACATGACTGAAACAACTTAGCATGCACAATATTATTAAGATAGTCTAGCAAAGCAACAGCACTACACAGAATCACGTGCCAAAATTACAATGAAATGATTTGTTTTCAGAACTTGTTTCTTGGAATGCCACTTACATGTCTTAGAACACCACCTATAAATTTTGTACAATGTATTTGATAAGTGTAAATATAATTTTTCTTTTTTTGCAAGAATGGCTCACCATTAGCAGCAGACAAGTCCAAGAACATACACTTTAAAAATGGCAACAACTGCAAGCATGACTACTGAGATAAAAACTGTTTTTCTATTGTGTTCCTGTCCTTTTTCTTTCCAATTGGATGCCTGTCTTTCACTAATTCTCAGCTTCTAAGACTATCCAGACCCATGTCAGTTAACACATTATACAAAGACACAGAAATAAACATTAGAAAAGCTGCCATCCTTCCTGAAACAAAGGATGAGATTATACATTTGATTATTGAATTATTTAATTTTCAGGGCAGTTGAAACCCCAGAAAAATTTGTGTAGGGAGGCTACACATTAGTCTATCCTCGAGGTTTGAAAGATTGGATAAGGCCACTATTTGAAAGCATGGTGGCTTAGCAGTAAAGAACTCACCTGCCAGGGCTAGAGATGCAAGTTTGATCCCTGGGTCAGGAAGCTCCTCTGGAGAAGGAAATGGCAACACTCTTGCCTGTGAAATCCCAGGGACAGAAGGAGCCTGATGAGCTACAGTCCTCAGGGTCGCAAAAAAGTTGAACATGACTTACTGACTAAACAACAACATATTAAATCAGGGAAGAAAACCAGATAACCTTAAAAGCCACTTACAACCTTAAAATAATAAGGCTATATTCAATGCCAGGGATTAACTCATTAAGCCATTGCCACTAGCTGTTAAATTTTCTAATATTCTGAGCCTGCTCTGAGCCTCTGTACTGCTTGAAGCTGAGTTACTACAGAAGAAATAAAAGTCAGATTGAGCTGTCATCCCCCCCAAATTAACATATGCACCTAATTGGCTTAGGTTTTATTATTATTATTCATATAATTAAAATTTGTGTCTATAGAAACTGTGACCATTATTTTTAAATTACTATTTCAGAAAAGCAAGTTATCAAGATTAAGGTTGTGACACAAGTAAGGGAAATTCATAAAGTGTGCAGAAATTACAGCTAAATCCAAAATGGGCATATCAGTACATAAGCAGGAACACATTTTCAATTTCTTGATATGCTTGGCCTCTATCCCATACCACTAATTACTTCTCAGCTCAAACAGGCAAAATCGCTAGCGATTTGCTCAGCAATAGGTGAAAAGATATGTTTCTTTTTTTCTTTCCCTGTGGAAAATTGTCTGCATTGTACTGCAATGCTGAGCAAGTTATTCTTAGCAAGCATGTCTCTTCATACATTTTATGGCAGCGTGGGGAATATTAAATGTATGATTAATAAATAATTACAACTATGTGTCCTATCTTCAACCTACATTCAAAAGGAATTTTGACTGTGTGAGGCATTTAAGAGAAGTTTTGAGAACAATATATTTATACATTTTAATTTAGATTTATTCCAATGTTAAAGTACAAATATTTACATACACCATGCCTACTTTACATATAGAATTATTTTAACCATTATCAGTATACAACTACCTCCAGGGAGAAATGCAGTAAAGAATTTAGCAGCAGGAAAACACAGTAAACAACTATTTAGAACAGAAGGTAAAGAATATTGTAAACATGGAAAATCTGAAATTAGAGAAAGAATTTTTAATTAGGCAGAATGTAATCACTCAGCTGGAATTTGTCTGCGTTACCAGGACAAGAGCATTTTGTTACTGTGGCAGAAAGGGCTTTCAGATACTTCATGAACAAACCAAGCAGAAAATCCCATCTCAGTCTTATTCACCACCTCTCTACCTAAGAGAACAATATAGTGTGAGCTTAGCTTATCCATCCTTGTGCAGGGATACAATATTGGAATGATTATATCACTGGCAGCAGGGTATAGTCTTCATGAGCCTAGGCCCTGAATTTTCTGGAAAAGTCCCAAATTCCTACTTGATCAATCCTAGGTGTTATCCTTAGGTTCCAAAATTATGATCACTGTGACTTTGAAACCCAAAGCTGTGGCTGATGAGAAAACACTTCTAGCTCCAGCTCAACAACTCAGCATGTGCCCAAAAGTGTTTCTAAGCAATTTGGGTGGCAGTCCCAATCTCCCTCTTTATGCAAAGGCATGACTGGGAAGATGCCAAACAGCTTATCATTCCATGGCTTAACTAGCATTAAGCAGGACAGCCTAGCTGTTAAAAACACAGATGGTACCAGTGTGATTGGATTTGAATCCCAGCTCTGCTAATTCCCAACCCTGTTTGAATCTGGGCAAACTAATTAACCACTCTGTGCCTCAGCTTCTTCATCTGTAAAATAGCCTGATGACAATAGTAATTTCTCATGGAGTTGTTATAGGAGGCTTTGACGAGTTGACATAAAGCACCAATAATGGGGAGGGGTATGGGGGGGAAGGAATGGGAGTTTGGGATTAGCAAACTATTATGTATAGGATGGATAAATAGCATTCTACTGTACAGCACAGGAACTATATACATTCAATATCCTGTGACAAACCATAACGGAAAATAAAATGAAAAAGTATATATATGTATAACAGAGTCACTTTGCCATACAGAAGAAATTAACACATCGTAAATCAACTATACTTCAATAAAAAATTTTTTTAGGTTAAAAAGAACCTAAGCACAGAACAAAAAATGTGAAAACATAATGGTTAAATAAACACATGTGAGAAAGGACTGTGTATGTTGAAATTCTCTATTAATGCAGTTATTCAGCTGTCCTTCCCTCTTTATACTCCAGCTCAGCGCACCTTAGGAGAGGGGTTTTGCTCTGTATAATTATGAGAAAGCAGATTACAGAGGTTAAGAAACTTGCCCACATCTTACCTGACACCCAATATTTATAATCTTAGTATGTCTGATTTCAAATCTGTGCTGTCTATACTCTGCTTACCCAGAGTCCCCACAGATTTTGCAAGATGGTTATTACTTATTATAATATGTTTTGGTACCAAATTTGTTGTCTACAAAAATATATAACAAGTATGATTTTTGGACATGCAGTGATTGAAAGCGGTTCCTGGTTTACATTCTCACAATAAACAAGTAGCAGATAAAGAATCAGATTCTACAGCAAGGCCTCCTGTGTTCATAATATCAGCTCTGTCTCTACCTAGATGACCTCAGGCTTAACATCTCTGTGCCTCAGACTTCTTCTCTGTTAAGTGAGCAGAGTGTCAAGTGTTAGTTGCTCAGTCGTGTCCAACTCTATGCAACTTCATGGACCCATGGACCTATGGACCCATGGATCCCATGGACCCCATGGACCTACGAACCCTACCAGGCTCTTCTGTCCATGGAATACTCCAGACAGGAATACTGGAATGGGTAGCCATTCCCTTCTCCAGGGGATCTTCCCAACTCAGGAACTGAACCTGGGTCTTCTGCATTGCATGCAAATTCTTTACCATCTGAGTCACCAGGGATGCCCCATAACAGTACTTAATTCAAAGTATTATTTAAATATTTAGTTGATTAATTTTTTAAAGAGCCTTAGAGTAATGCCTGGCACATAGGAAGCAACATAGAAATGCTTCTCATTAATATACTTACCATTACAACTATTACTTGAGAGGCTGGGATAAGTGGCAGAAGAGATATTTAATAATACTATACCAATATAATCAGGACTATATATACATATATAGCCTACAGAGATGGGTAAATGTGTTTCCAGTTTTTGTTCAAACACAAAATCACTCTTCTTGTCAAAGGGATTTATTACTCCTTCCTCACGAACCATTGCTTTAGTGTGCAGAAGGACACTGATTCCCAAACAAGAGACACTTAAAAGGCTCAGCTTAGAGATACAGAGGGATCCCAGGTGGCACAGTAGGAAAAAATTTGCCTGCCAATGCAGGAGATGCTGGTTCAATCCCTGAGTTGGGAAAATCCCCTGCAGTAGGAAATGGCAACTTGCTCCAGTATTCCTGCCTGGAAATCCCATGGACAGAGGAGTCTGGTGGGCTACAGTCCATAGGGTCACAAAAAGTCAGACATGACTGACCATACATGCATGTACCCAGAGATACAGAAAGCTGGGGATTATACTGACCCAACTAACAATAAACAAAAATGTTGAAAGGAGGCAAAGCCTTCCATGGAAACGAGCTGTTAAAAAGTCAGTATCTAATAACAAGTCTTTGAGTAAGTATTCTACCTAACAAATTCAAATTTAGTAGAATAGATCTGACTAACTTGGATGAGTTGAGGACAGCACCATGGGGAGGAAGTGAAGACAGACTGGCGCTGAGGCATCCCTTTGGCTACCTCTCTTCAAAGCTTATGATAACCAATGAATGAAGAAGAAAATGACATTGATATCAGAAATCTTATGAAGCTTTGAAAGTTTCTTGTTATGTATGTAAACAGTATATGGTTCTTGGTATAGTATGGAGCCTTAATTTTTTCCCATATTCATAGACCTCTAAATATAAAAATCCCTTCAGGGACTGTAAAAGAGAGTTGCCTAAACTGGCTGGACCCCCACTCAGCTGTTAAATTTAAGATTCTGGTGTTCAGAGTGTACAAAATAAGTAGTGCTTACAAAATTTCTCTTAATAAGGTTTATTTCTAAGTGGCCCCTCTTAGATTTGTCTTGGTAGGGTTTCAGTTTCCCATTTGCTTTCTCCTTTGTTTTCAGTACAGGGAAAAACTTGAACAGATTTGCTGAGAGCCCCAGTGAATGGGTCACTAAGAGGATTGTAGATTTTAATAGACTCTTCTCTTGCCTTCCCACGCAGCTAGCTATTTCATAAAACCCTAAGTTTGAAGGATTTGAAATAGAACTTTAAATATTATAGAGCTGAACCATCAAAGAGTTTTAAACCTGACACTGGATGAAGGACAGAAAGAAAGGACCATCTGATCTAAAGCCATGAATTCTTAGCACTGACGATGGCTCCCCTGGAGCAGAACAGAGGAAAACAGAAAAGGAAAATGCTTAATTGAACCAAAATAAGCTACTATGACATACATGGAAATCAAAGCTTCAAAATGACAAATTAAAATAAAGGGTAAAGAAAGCAAAGGTGATGTTAACTTTCTTTCCTGAAGCTGCTAACTTATCTAGGGCAATGGATTTCAGATGCTAGAAAAAGTGCTAGTCCATAATGATGTTTTTAATGTTCTCCTACAAAGTGGACAACATTAAAAGATTTAAAAATTAAAAGATTTTTTTTAATTCAGGGTAGTTGTTTTTTTTTTAAAAGGATTAATACTTATTCTAGGAGTGTGTTCTACCTATGTGCTCAGTCAGTCAGTCATGTCTAACTCTGTGACCCCATGGAGTATAGCCTGCCAAGCTCCTCTGTCCATGGGACTTTCCTGGCAAGAATACTGGAGTAGATTGCCATTTTCTTCTCCAGAGGATCTTCTTAACCCAAGGATGAAACCCACATCTCCTGTGTCTCCTCCACTGGCAGGTGGATTTTTTACCATTGAGCCACCTGGGAAGCCCATCCTACTTACATTTTTGTATTAAAATACCATGTAATCGGGCTTCCCTGGTGGCTCAGAGGTTAAAGCGTCTGCCTGCAATGCAGGAGACCTGGGTTCAATCCCTGGGTCAGGAAGATCCCCTGGAGAAGGAAACAGCAACCCACTCCAGCTCTTGCCTGGAGAATCCCATGGGCAGAGGAACTGGATGGGCTACAGTCCACGAGGTTGCAAAGAGTCGGACACAACTGAGCAACTTCCTACTTCTTACCATGTAATTGGAAGAGATGGTGACAAAATATGGTAGTTCATTTGTTCATTTCAATGCCTTAATGATTAAAATTAACAACAACACTATACTACCCACCTACCCCCCAAAATTCTGATCCATAAAAAAAAAGTCTGAGACCCAACAATTTGAGTCAGCTCTCTCCCAGAGGGTACATTAGCATTACCTTGGAAGTAGTTTCCAAGCATAACCCCCCTCCCCACCCCTTGTGCTATGAGCTCTCAGAAGGGAAGTGGAAGGAGAGGGACGGGAGATGTGTATTCTTATATAAGATTCTGATACAGACCCTAATTGACATCCACATTCTCATGGGAGAATGCTCAACTCTCATCCCTGGAAGACCCATATCTTTTTATTTTGTGTTTTTCTCAAATTTATTCACCTCTGTGGACAGGGGACAAGTAGTTTACAATGGATTTTCCTAAATAAGAGAAATAATATTTTAGGAAACAAGTTTTTATGCTCCACATAAAAAAGCTCTTTGAAGGAGAAGCTTCAAGGAAATGGCAATTCTTTTCATAAAGAAATCATAATATTAAGACTCTAGGGATATAGCAAATATATTCTTGACTGTGGTGGCAAGCTAAATAAAGTCCTTGAGCTAATTTTAATGGAAAAATTTCTACACACAAACTGAATAAGTAGACATACTCTATAAATATATATTTCTTGAGTTCTAAAAAAAAAACACATGGAGGAATGCTAAAATATATATTCAAACTGTGCAAGCTGGGTGAAAGCGTAAAAGTAAATCCAGTTTTCTTTAACACTGTGAAGCAAAATAAAATGTTTAAAGCACAGAATTCCTCTCTGTCCTTGAGGAGATTGCTCTAGTACAATCTTTTTGCTCTAGTCTAGCTCATTTCCTCACTGACTGTATATTCAAAACAAATTTACTTATTTAGCCATTGATTTCCATGAAAGACTTTGTCTCCTTATGGTGCTATTAGAACTAATGCTATACCCTGACCTTCCTCTCACTCCACACTACTGCCAGAACAAAATATGTCTCAGCTTTTCCTCTGCAAATTCTACTCATGCTCTAAAGCCCATCTTGTATACACAAGCACAGAACACTGAGCGTGTACTCGGCACTTGCTGGGCTCCAAAAGGCCATAAAGGGCAATTTGAGGTCTTAAGGAGATTTTGGTTTTTAGTTGTGGAATATGACTTGGAGGAAGCCTTGAATAGAAAACAGGGAGATTCTTTAGGAGGCTGCTGTAATTATCTAGGACAACGATTATCAAAGCATGGCCTCCAAATCATCAAAATCAGAATCACCTGGAATTGCAATTTGTTAGAATTGCAAATTGTCACGCCACATCCTAGACCTACCAAATCACAAACTACAGGTTCCATCCCAGCAATCTGCATTGTAGCAAGGCTTCCAGGTGATGCTCATGCACACTGAAGGGTGTGAGCCACTGACTTAGTAGTGGGAAACAAGACTAGGGGAAATGCCTTCAGAGAGCAGAAAACACACTTTCCAGCTATTACTGAACTGGAAGACATGATGACTGGTTAGATGACAAGGAAGAAGTCAAAAAAAAATTGAAGGTTTATGATTTGTGTGACTGATGCCTAGTGGAGCCTTTCAGAGATATAGAAATATAAGAAAATATAATATTAATGGTGCACCATAGAAAATAAATGCTTATTCTCTATTCTCTCTGTGTGCATGCATGCTCAGTTGTGTCCAACTCTTCGCAATCCCACACTGTAGCCCGCCAGGCTCTTCTGTCCATAGAAATTCCCAGGTAAGAACATTGGAGTGGATAGCCATTTCTTTCTCAAGGTGATCTTCCTAATCCAGGGATCAAACCCACGTCTCCTGCATCTCCTACACTGGCAGGAGGATTCTTTACCACTGAGCCACCTCAGTTCAGTTCAGCTCAGTTCAGTCGCTCAGTCGTGTCCGACTATTTGTGACCCCATGAATCGCAGTACGCCAGGCCTCCCTGTCCATCACCAACTCCCAGAGTTCATTCAAACTCATGTCCATCGAATCAGCAAAGGCATTCAACCATCTCATCCTCTGTCATCCTCTTCTCCTCCTGCCCCCAATCCCTCCCAGCATCAGGGTCTTTTCCAATAAGTCAACTCTTCGCATCAGGTGGCCAAAGTACTGGAGTTTCAGCTTCAGCATCAGTCCTTCCAATGAACACCCAGGACTGATCTCCTTTAGGACGGACTGGTTGGATCTCTTTGCAGTCCAAGGGACTCTCAACAGTCTTCTCCAACACCATAGTTCAAAACCATCAATTCTTTGGTGCTCAGCTTTCTTCACAGTCCAACTCTCACATCCATTCATGACCACTGGAAAAACCACAGTCTTGACTAGATGGACCTTTGTTGGCAAAGTAATATCTCTACTTTTGAATACGCTATCTAGGTTGGTCATAACTTTCCTTACAAGGAGTAAGCGTCTTTTAATTTCATGGCTCCAATCACCATCTGCAGTGATTTTGGAGCCCCAGAAAATAAAGTCTGACACTGTTTCCACTGTTTCCCCATCTATCTGCCACCTATCAGGGGTGGTGGCCAAGACAAGCTATTGCATGCCTGAGGTCAGGGGAGGCGGCTGAGAGGAGCAACCCCACATCCAAGGAGCGGCTGCTGTGAGGACAAAGGAGGGTCGAGAGGAGCTACTCCACATTCAAGATCAGGAGGGGCAACCTCGTCCAAATAATGAGCAGCGGCTGCGCTTTGCTGGAGCAGCCGTGAAGATACATCCCATGGCCAAGTTACAAGAAACCCAAGTAAGACGGTGAGTGTTGCGAGAGGGCATCAGAAGGTAGACACACTGAAACCATAATCACAGAAAACTAGCCAATCTGATCACATGGACCACAGCCTTGTCTAACTCAATGCAACTAAGCCATGCTGTGTGGGGCTACCGAAGACAGGCGGGTCATGGTGGAGACATCTGACAGAANCTGAAACCATAATCACAGAAAACTAGCCAATCTGATCACATGGACCACAGCCTTGTCTAACTCAATGCAACTAAGCCATGCTGTGTGGGGCTACCCAAGACAGGCGGGTCATGGTGGAGACATCTGACAGAATGTGGTCCACTGGAGAAGGGAATGGCAAACCACTTCAGTATTCTTGCCTTGAGAACTCCATGAACAGTATGAAAAGGCAAAATGATACGATACTGAAAGGAGAACTCCCTGGGTCTGTAGGTGCCCAATATGCTACGGGAGATCAGTGGAGAAATAACTCCAGAAAGAATGAAGGGATGGAGCCAAAGCAAAAACAATACCCAGCTGTGGATGTGACTGGTGATAGAAGCAAGGTCCGATGCTGTAAAGAGCAATATTGCACAGGAACCTGGAATGTCAGGTCCATGAATCAAGGCAAACTGGAAGTGGTCAAACAGCAGATGGCAAGAGTGAACATCGACATTCTAGGAATCAGCGAACTAAAATGGACTGGAATGAGTGAACTGAACTCAGATGACCATTATATCTACTACTGCGGGCAGGAATCCCTTAGAAGAAATGGATTAGCCATCATGGTCAACAAAAGAGTCTGAAATACAGTATTTGGATGCAATCTCGAAATCAACAGAATGATCTCTGTTCGTTTCCAAAGCAAACCATTCAATATCATGGTAATCCAAGCCTATGCCCCAACCAGTAATGCTGAAGAAGCTGAAGTTGAACGGTTCTATGAAGACCTCCAAGACCTTTTAGAACTAACACCCAAAAAAGATGTCCTTTTCATTACAGGGGACTGGAATGCAAAAGTAGGAAGTCAAAAAACACCTGGAATAACAGGCAAATTTGGCCTTGGAATATGGAATGAAGCAGGGCAAAAGCTAATAGAGTTTTGCCAAGAGAATGCACTGGTCATAGCAAACACCCTCTTCCAACAACACAAGAGAATACTGAGCCAGCTAGGATGCATCATATCTGAAATTTTATACAGTCAAATGGAAATGTCCAGAATGGTAATACAACAGAGAGATCTGAATATAGGAAGAAGGATTAAGATAAAAGTGATCTTAGGAGTGATTAAAGTTGAAGAGCTAATTTAAAAAAAAAAAAAAAAACAAAACAGGGAACAGAGGATGTCACCCAAGGAGAGAGTATGAGAAGTGAAGGAAACTGAAAAGATGGAAAAAACTGGAAACTGGAAAAAAGGACGATGGAATCTGGAAAACACTAACATTTAAAGAATAGACGTGTGCAAAATAGAAGAAAACAACAGAATGGGAAAGACTAGGAATCCATTCAAGAAAGTTAGAGATACCAAGGGAACATTTCATGCAAAGATGGGCTTGATAAAGGACAGAAATGGTATGGACCTAACAGAAGCAGATGATATTAAGAAGAGGTGGCAAGAATACACAGAAGAACTGTACAAAAAAGATCTTCATGACCCAGATAACCACTATGGTGTGATCACTTACCTAGAGCTAGACTTCCTGGAATGCAAAGTTAAGTGGGCTGTAAGAAGCATCACTACAAACAAAGCTGGCAGAGGTGATGGAATTCCAGTTGAACCAATTGCACATCCTAAAAGATGATGCTGTAAAAGTGCTTCAATCAATATGTCAGCAAATTTGGAAAACTCAGCAGTGGCCACAGGACTGGAAAGGTCAGTTTTCATTCCACTCCCAAAGATAGGCAATGCCAAAAAATGCTCAAACTACTGCACAAGTGCACTCATCTCACATGCTAGTAAAGTAATGCTCAAAATTCTCCAAGCCATGCTTTAACAATATGTGAACTGTGAACTTCCTGATGTTCAAGCTGGATTTAGAAAAGGTAGAGGAACCAGAGATCAAATTGCCAACATCTGTTGGATCATCAGAAAAAGCAAGAGAGTTCAGAAAAACATCTATTTCTGCTTAATGACTATGCCAAAGCCTTTGACTGTGTGGATCACAATAAACTGTGGAAAATTCTGAAAGAGATGGGAATACAAGACCACCTGACCTGCCTCTTGAGAAACCCATATGCAGGTCAGGAAGCAACAGTTAGAACTGGACATGGAACAACAGACTGGTTCCAAATAGGAAAAGGAGTACGTCAAGGCTGTATATTGTCACCCTGCTTATTTAACTTACATGCAGAGTTGCTGCTGCTGCTGCTGCTAAGTCGCTTCAGTCGCGTCCGACTCTGTGTAACCCCATAGAAGACAGCCCACCAGGCTTCCCTGTCCCTGGGATTCTCCAGGCAAGAACACTGGAGTGGGTTGCCATTTCCTTCTCCAATGCAGGAAAGTGAAAAGTGAAAATGAAGTCGCTCAGTCATGTCCAACTCTTCGCAACCCCATGGACTTCAGCTTACCAGGCTCCTCCATCAATGGGAGTTTCCATGCAAGAGTACTGGAGTGGGGTGCCATTGCCCTCTCCTTACCTGCAGAGTACATCATGCAAAACGCTGGGCTGGATTAAGCACAAGCTGGAATCAAGATTGCTGGGAGAAATATCAATAACCTCAGATTTGTACATGACACCACCCTTATGGCAGAAATTAAGAAGAACTAAAAAGCCTCTAGATGAAAGTGAAAGCTGCTGTTGCTGCTAAGTCGCATCAGTCATATCCAACTCTGTGCTACCCCATAGAAGGCAGCCTACCAGGCTCTGCCGTCCATGGGATTTTCCAAGCAAGAACACTGGAGTGGGTTGCCATTGCCTTCTCTGTGAAAGTGAAAGAGGAGAGTGAAAAAATTGGCTTAAAACTCAACATTCAAAAAACCAAGATCATGGCATCCAGTCCCATCACTTCATGCCAAACAGATGGGGAAACAATGGAAACAGTGAGAGACTTTATTTTCTTATGCTCCAAAATCACTGCAGATGGTGACTACAGCCATGAAATTAAAAGACACTTGCTCCTTGGAAGAAAAGCTATGACCAACCTACATAGCATATTCAAAAGTAGAGACATTACTTTGCCAACAAAGCTCCATCTAGTCAAAGCTATGGTTTTTCCAATAGTCATGTATGGATGTGAGAGTTGGACTATGAAGAAAGCTGTGTACTGAAGAACTGATGCTTTTGAACTGTGGTGTTGGAGAAGGCTCTTGAGAGTCCCTTGGACTGCAAGGAGATCCAACCAGTCAATCCTAAGGAAATCAGTCCAAATATTCATTGAAAAGACTGATGCTGAAGCTAAAATTCCAATACTTTTACCACCTGATACGAAGAAATGACTCATTGGAAGAGACCCTGATGCTGGGAAAGAATGAAGATGGGAGGAGAAGGGGATGACAGAGGATAATATGATTGGATGACATCACTGACTCAATAGATATGAGTTTCGGTAAGCTCTGGGAGTTGGTGATGGACAGACAGGGAAGGCTGGTGTACAACAGTCCATAGGATCTCAAAGAGTCAGACAAAACTGAGCAACTGAAGTGAAGTGAAGTGAACTGAACTGAATTCAGAGTCCAACCCTTGAATTTATTACACTTCAAGCCATTATTCTCCCACTGTACTCCTCCAGGACCAGGTATCAGACAACCAGGAATAGTCCCCATATACCCAAGTCTGCAGAAATTATTCAAAGTAGCCAATTATGTTTACCCTGCCTTACCTGTTCCTTTCTATGGAAACTATGGCTTCCTGTCTGCTGATCGACCTTGGTAATTCCCCTTGTGGCCCTGTGTAATGTGCTATGCTTCATATTTCCAGGGATCTGTGAATATAGAAGTTCTTCCTTCATGAGAGTCATATTATGTCATGTGTTTACCATACCTGAATAAAACAGATCACAGCTACCTTGAAAACAAAGGAATTTCGGTTAAGACATTCAAGGTCCTCCTAGTTTCACCAGATGCCAAGACAGCACACAATTTTAACTTTTGGCCTTACATCTCAAACACGGGGAAGAATAATCATTAAGAACTGTGTCCAGACCCTTATCAGGACATATACCTGTGCTCCAGAGGAAGATATTTGGCCAAAGCCTATCCCTGTTGGGAGAAGGGCATTTTTCCACCCCAGCACTATCTAGCATTTTTATTTCATAAAAAGGGGGGAAAAGTTCAACAAGAGTCAAGATTTCAAGAGGATAGGGAAAACTAATCCAGGGAAAGTGGTAGGTAAAAGAAGAAAAGTAAACAAAAAATGCTATACCAGTTGAGAAACGCTTGTAAAAAACATAAACCTAAGACACAAATCCATTAAAACATCGAGACTTAAATGTACGATTACAGAATACCTCTCTCCCCAACACTTTACCATCACACCAACAGGGCTCCAATATAGAGACAGTGGATTACACCTGAAAGAGCTGCAAGACACAGGCTCTTTCAGAAGGAGCCATAAGGAAATCCCAAAGTCAAGAATGGAGACAAAAGCAGGCCACTAGAGAAGTTGAAGCCCCTGGCACCTATAGTTACAAAAAACATTAAACACACCCCACTCCTAGCCAGATCACCATATATTCTTACACTAAAGTACCTCAATTCCTACTACCTGGTACAAGATGTCCAGCTTTGGACAAAAAATTACAAGGCATGCCGAACACAGCAGAGGAAAAAAAAAAAGAACCAGATCTGTTATGACGTAGAGGTTAGTATCATCCCACGGGAAACTTAAAATAACTACAATTAATGTTTTAAGAGATCTAAGGGTAAAAGCAAACGAACCTCTGGACCATGCCAGAGATGGAAACTGTTAAAAATAAATCAAAAAGAATGCTACAGATAAAAATCTTTGTAACAAAGAAAAAGAGTGTTTTGAGTGGCTGATCACTAGGCTCAACATAGCACAGGAAAGAATCATTGACTCTGATGATAATTCATCAGAAGCTTCCCACACTGAACTGCAATGAAAATAAAGAGACTTGTAAAAAATAGGACGGACATCTAAGAAATGTAGGACAATTTCTAAAAGTGTAACTTAGTCATAACTGGAATATCACAAGAAGAAGGATATAAAACAGTAATGGATTATAAACCAGAGTATAAGATAAATATCAAGTCTATACTGACAAAAATGAATGAACAAGTTAATAATTGTGGAAAAACAGATAAACTGTTTATGCAGAAGAATTCCTTATAATTGTATAGTTACTCCACTCTCAGGTGGATGGAGCATAATTCCTCAGCCCTGAAGAATTGGCTGTCCATTGAAACTTTCTTCCAAAGAGCACTCATGTCAGGGGGAATAATTGACTTCCTACAAATTGTGCTAACAATCAGATATCCATATGCATTTAAAACAAATTTTCATCCATGCTTTGTACCGTATTCAAATATAATTCAAAATGAATCATAGACTTGAATGTAAAACCTAGAACTAGGAAACTGTAAGACAAAAACAGAGGAGAAAATCTTTGAGACATTGGGTTAGGCAATGGTTCTAAAATACGACACCAAAACTATAGTCTATATAAAGAACATTTTATTTTCATAAATTCAAATTAAAAAATAACCTCAAAATGGAAAGACAAGTCTTATACTAAAGAAATACTTGTAAATAATATAATTCTTAAAACATGTGTATTCAGAATATATACAAATTTATAATTTAATGGTAATAAAATGAAAAAC
>SJYQ01093969.1:251332-272662 GCA_006410935.1 Redunca redunca | reverse complement strand
TTCATCAGGCACTCTATCTATCAGATCTAGTCCCTTAAATCTATTTCTCACTTCCACTGTATAATCATAAGGGATTTGATTAAGGTCATACCTGAAAGGTCTAGCAGTTTTCCCTGCTTTCTTCAATTTCAGTCTGAATTTGGTAATAAGGAGATCATGATCTGAGCTACAGTCAGCTCCCGGTCTTGTTTTTGCTGACTGTATAGAGCTTCTCCATCTTCTGCTGCAGAGAATATAATCAATCTGATTTCGGTGTTGACCATCTGGTGATGTCCATTTGTAGAGTCTTCTCTTGTGTTGTTGGAAGAGGGTGTTTGCTATGACCAGTGCGTTTTCCTGGCAAAACTCTATTAGTCTTTGCCCTGCTTCATTCCGCAATCCAAGGCCAAGTTTGCCTGTTACTCCAGGTGTTTCTTGACTTCCTACTTTTGCATTCTAGTCCCCTATTATGAAAAGGACATCTTTTTTGGGTGTTAGTTCTGAAAGGTCTTGTAGGTCTTCATAGAACCATTCAACTTCAGCTTCTTCAGCATTACTGGTTGGTGCACAGGCTTGGATTACTGTGATATTGAATAGTTTGCCTTGGAAATGAACAGAGATCATTCTGTCATTTTTGAGATTCTGACAGAATGTGGTCCACTGGAGAAGGGAATGGCAAGCCACATCAGTATTCTTGCCTTGAGAACCCCATGAACAGTAGGAAAAGGCAAAATGATAGGATACTGAAAGAGGAACTCCCCTGGTCAGTAGGTGCCCAATATGCTACTGGAGGTCAGTGGAGAAATAACTCCAGGAAGAATGAACAGATGGAGCCAAAGCAAAACCTATACCCAGCTGTGGATGTGACTGGTGATAGAAGCAAGGTCCGATGCTGTAAAGAGCAATATTGCATAGGAACCTGGAATGTCAGGTCCGTGAATCAAGGCAAATTGGAAGTGGTCAAACAAGAGATGGCAAGGGTGAACGTCGACATTCTAGGGATCAGCTAACTAAAATGGACTGGAATGGGTGAATTTAACTCAGATGACCATTATATCTACTACTGTGGGCAGGAATCCCTCAGAAGAAATGGAGTAGCCATCATGGTCAACAAAAGAGTCCGAAATGCAGTCCTTGGATGCAATCTCAAAAACAACAGAATGATCTCTGTTCCTTTCCAAGGCAAACCATTCAATATCACAGTAATCCAAGGCTATGCCCCAACCAGAATTAACATTAACATCTACTAAATCTTAACTTCTACTTGCCAAGCACTGTTCTAATGCTATGGATTTACTAATTGAATTCTCAAAATAACCATTTGAGATATTATACTATTCTCATTTTACAGAAGCAAAAATGGTACCCAGAGATATTAAGAAGTCCACCTAACTCATAAATGAAAAGGCCAGAATTTGAATACCAATGGTATGATCACCAGATCATAGCTTCATTCATTATAGGTATACCAGTCCTTTCATATACATTTTTTACTGAAGTCATCTTTTTTCCAATGATGTGTTTATTCCAATATGGTGAAAGTAAAAATGGGAGCAGGAAAAATTATCTCAGCATCTGGATCACTGTCTCCTAGCTCCTTTGACAAACTTCATTAATCTTTCAGAATCTTCCTCCTGGTTATGGGATTTTCAATTAACCAGCATGAATACAGAGAAGTGTCTTGACTAAACTAAGTTTATTTATACCTGCAGTGTTACAATGCAGTATGGCAAATGATTTTTAGCATTAATCAACTCTAATCCCACAAAAGAAAATATACTATCTACTAAAAAAGACCTTTTACAAACAAAAGTTATCACTTTCCTTTATTTCTACAAGACTGAACTGGTAATTATCTGTCTACTTTTAAAAATCTACTTTAAAGAAATAATCAGAATTATGGAAAAGATTATGTAAAATGTGAGAGTTGCAAAAATTTAAAATTATCTAAATGCCCCCATAGAAAGACAATAGTTAAATAAAGAATTGTGGATCTATAAATAGATTTTCATCTATTCATTGAAAATCATTTTAAAAAACAGCCCATGTCATCAAAAATTCTTATTATATCATACTGGGAGGAAAGGATTCCAGTACATGTAAAAAAATGAATTAGGAGACTATACTCCAAAATATCATCACTGATTATATCTTGATTGTATGATTATAGATGATTTTAATATTCTTTTCAGTGTTTCTGTTTTCCAAATAATCTACAAAATACATATACTATGACTTTTATAATTTTAAAAAAGCTGTATTAAAATAGAACTTCACAGTTACTTTTTGAATAACAAGATGTTATTTATACCTGGGAGAAGCAAATGGCTACCCACTACAGTACTCTTGCCTGGAAAATTCCATGGATGGAGGAGCCTGGGAGGCTACAGTCCATGGGGTCGCAAAGAGTCAGACACGACTGAGCAACTTCACTTTCTTTCTTTCTACATTTCTTTTGGAGAAGGAAATGGCAACCCACTCCAGTGTTCTTGACTGGAGAATCCCATGGACGGAAGGGCCTGGTGGGCTGCGGTCTATGGGGTTGCAAAGAGTCGAACACGGCTAAGCAACTATCACACACACACACATTTATACCTGCTGACTTTAAAAAAATAAAAGGCACAACGTGAGAGTTGTGAGTTAAACTTTATGTGGGGCAAAATGGGGCTTGTAGCCCAGGAGTCAGCACCTCAGATAGCTCTGAGAAACTGCTCTAAATAAGCAAGGGCGAAGGTAACTGTATATGTAATTTTGATGAAGGGGTAATACATGCTATCAAGCACATATTTCTTTACTGAAGGTTTCTGCTAGTCACGAGGAACAGTCATCACCGTGAAGGACTTTAGTGCTTTTCTAGATATGAGGAGATACAAAAATTGAGCTTATAAAATTGGCTCCAGAAAATATCTATCTGAAGACCTGTGCAGCCAATTTTCCCCCAGGACAGAGTGCCTCATTTCTGCTCCCCACTCTGAACTCCTTTCAGGGCATGTTGAAAATCAGCAGCTAGAACAGCATATGATTTAATCCTTGTAGAGGTAGATGGCAAATGTCAATGGCAAGTGCCAATTTGTAATTGCCATCCCTCACACATTTTCTGAAAGTAATGAGTATATGTATGGAGTATCTTAGCATGCTATTTTATTTAATTGCTAAAAGAAACCAAACAGTCTTCCAATTCCAGCTCAGATCAAATGACATATATTGGACTCATTCTCCCACCTGAACCAAAAAACTGATTAAAATACATGAAATAATGGTGTTTCAAGATAGTAGCTGTCAGGTAATGGAGAATATTGATCCTTGAGGGACAGGAGTCAAATGAGGTGATCCTTAAAATTTTCTCAGCTTAGTGCCTTGAGAAGTTTCCCAGGCATGACACAGACTGAGTGGGAGGAACCCAAGCAAAAGACAATAGTTTCCTGAGGTGAAAACATGGATTGTGAGCTCAGGGCATACAAAGTTAAACTTCACAGGACAGTGCACTTTAAAAATGCTACACAGAGGAGGAACTCTAAAGACCCATAGTGTGTAAGAAAAGTACCCAAGTCCTAGGAAGGATTAGAAGGGACAGGACCAAACTCACTGGAATATTGTCTATTCCCATGAGCCAAGCTGAAAGACATCAAAACTTATAGGGCACTGGAAGGAATACTCATAAGGATTTTTTTCCCCACAGTAGTGGAGGAAAATTGCTGTTGTTTAGTTGCTAGGTTAGGTCTGACTCTTTTGCCACCTTCATGGACCCTAGCCCTCCAGGCTCCTCTGTCCAAGGGATTTCCTGAGCAAGCATACTGGAGTGGGCTGCCATTTCCTTCTCCAGGATATCTTCTCAACCCAGGGGTCAAACCCTTATCTCCTGCATTGCAAGCAGATTCTGTACCGCTGAGCCACCAGGGAAGCCCAGAGTAAAATTAGCCCCAGACTAAATGCTGCTCTGTCTCCATACAACAAATCTTAAAACCAAGACCAAAAGGATGAAATGGTTTCAAGTGACTGTATTGCATTCCCAGAACACACCTTAAGAATACCAGGGATTGAACCCAGGTCTCCTGCATTGCAGGAGGGGTCTTTACCATGTGAGCCACAAGGGAAGCCCAAGAATATTCATAGCAATACAAAAGTATCCACCACACAATGAGGGAGCATAGGAGAAAACCTAGGTGGCCTGGCTGTGGCAACGGCTTTTTAGATATGCCAAACACGTGATTCGTAAAAGAAAAAAATCACTAAGCGGAACTTGGCTAATATTAAAAGCTTGTGATTTGCAAAAGACACTCTTAGGAAAATGAGAAGACACTACAGACTGGAAGAAAATATTTGCTAAAGATACATCTAATAAAGGACTGTTATCCAAAATATGCAGGGAACAGTTAAAACTCAACAATAGGAAAACAAGCAACTCAATTTAAAAGTGGATGAAAGATAAGAAGACATGAACAGACACCTCACCAAAGAAGAAGGCCCAGAACATGAAAACATGCTCAATGTATACATCCTTGCATGCATCCTAAATCACTTCAGTCATGTCTGACTCTTCACAACCCTATGGGCCTTAGCCCACCAAGTTCCTCTGTCCATGGGATTCTCCAGGAAAGAATACTGGAGTGGGTGGCCATGCCCTCCTCCAGGGGAACAAGTATATATGATACTATAATAGCAGACTTGTGTCATTGTACATTATACTAAACCCATAGAAACTACAACATCAAGAGTGAACTGGAATGTAAACTATGGGCTTTGAGTGATAAAAAAAATGTATCAATGTAAGTTAAGCAGTTAACAAATGTACCAGGCTAGTAGTGGATGTTGGTAATGGGGGAAGCAACACTTATGTCAGGGGAGGGAGTATAAAGAAACCTTATGCTCCATTTCACTGTGAAGCTAAAATTGCTTTAGAAAGAAAAGTTTGTTTAAAAAATCCTCTGCCCCCAAATATAAAGACATGTGATTGGCTTTTATGCTTCTATACTAAAGGTCTGAGTTAACTTTAACATGTAATGAAAAGATTCTGTTAACAAATCTTTATACTGGGGTTCAATTTACAATTATACCTGAGATCCCACTAAATTTCAATCATGTAAACCCTATATTTTTAAGGTAGCCACCAAAGGTAAAAGACAAACAGGCAAGATTCACCTTAGCCATCAGAACTGTTTCCATGCCTAAATTCTCTGCAGCTGTAGCACTCATTGCTCTAAAATATTCCAGGGTGGGCATGTATACTCTGAACCAACAAGTGATAAATTTAAATCATATTAAATTTTTGCACTTATAATCAGTTTGACAAGACGGGAATCCATGTATCCCCCTGGTTAAAAATAATTAATATGGCCCAAGGTAAATTAAAATAGGTCCTTCACATTGAAATCCATTATATAAGATGTCTTTAGAGAAGAGGTGATGACACTAAGGCATTCAATAGAAATTTTACCTCCTTCACTAGCCTTGGGCTTCAGGCCTCATAAATGCCATTATGGCTAATTTCAAAGTTAAGTAAACAAAATGTGGCACCTTTCAATCATTGGACAAATATCAGGGTGAACTGCGGTAAACAGGTTGACTCTATTTTTTTTTTAATTTTTGACTGTTGATAGTTTCAAGCCCCACTTTTCCCCCTTCTCATATAATTTCCACTTCTGGGAAAGCCCATGTGCTCCCTTCTGCAATGCTTAAGCCAGACAAGCCACAATCTTTAGGCAGGAGCCATTCCTCCAGCCCCATCCACTAACCACAACAGAAGTCAAACCCAGTCACCCCTACCTTGCTCTCTGAACCATTTCAGAGAGCTACCTGGGAGCTTGCAGCTCTCCTCAGGAAGACTCATTATATGAATAACAAATCTCTTCATATCCTCTGTATGCATTTGTGGCATCCTAAGTATCAATATTAAACTAAATGATGTGTGGGTAGTTGAGCCCTTTTCCCATGGGGTGATCAAAACAGGCACCAAGCCAATATTCTTAAAATTAGTAAGTAAAGAGAAATCAAACACCCATGCTGCTTTTTCTCTATCAGTTATGTTCCAGAGTAACCAAATGCAGGAGAAATGAAAGAATGAGAAGCATCATCATACTACAACTCTAATGGAATATTGGGTGTAGACAACAATCATCAGTGACTATGAAAATCATTAGATAAAAGATTAATGGGTAACTTTGTAATAGACAGATTAGGTTGGAACCATCTGAAGTGACTGATCACCTTCACAGCCCTAAAAGAGAGACAACTAACTGTTATTTGTATCCTTTTGAACACAACAGGAAGCACACAGCACAATCTGTTCAATATTCTTACTAAAATCATGATATGCATCTAAATCAAGCCTTTAGATTTAAATACCAACTATTAGAAAATGTGGTGGATAGAGAAACCAGCTAAATGTAACCGTGAAACTCACATTAGTAAAATATGGTATATGGAAATTCCATCAGAAAAATCCATGAGTTCTTCCCTAAAATGCCATTGAAATGGGAAAAGGAACTAAAGAAATGGGAATACTAGACCAAATTACCTGCCTCTTGAGAAATCTGTATGCAGGACAAGAAGCAAAAGTTATAACTGGACATGGGACAATGGACTGGTTTAAAGTTGGGAAAGGAGTACGTCAAGACTGTATATTGTCACCCTGCTTATTTAACTTATATGCAGAGTACATCAGGTGGAATGCCAGGCTGGGTGAAGTGCAAGCTGGAATCAAGATTGCTGGGAGAAATATCGATAACCTCAGATATGCAGATGACACCACTTTAAAATGGCAGAAAGTGAAGAGGAACTAAAGAGTCTCATGATGAAGGTGAAAGAAGAGAGTGAAAATACTGGGTTAAAATTCAACATTCAAAAAACAAAGACTATGGCATCCAGTCCTATCAGTTCATGAAAAATAAATGGAGAAAATGTGGAAATAGTGGCAGATTTTATTTTCTTGGGCTCCAAAATCAATGCAGATAGTGATGGCAGCCACAGAATTAAAAGACTCTTGCTCCTTGGAAGAAAAGCTATGACAAACCTAGACAGTCTATTAAAAAGCAGAGACAACACTTTGCTGACAAAGGTCCATACAGTCAGAGCTATAGTTTTTCCAGTAGTCATGTATGGATGAGAGAGTTGTACCATAAAGAAGGCTGAGCACCGAAGAATTGATGCTTTTAAACTGTAGTGCTGAAGAAGACTCTTAAGAGGCCTTTGGACTGCAAGGAGTTCAAACCAGTCAATCCAAAAGGAAATCATCCCTGACTATTCATTAGAAGGACTGATGCTGAAGCTGAAGCTCTAATATTTTGGCCCACCTGATGCAAATAGCCAAGTCATTGTGAAAGACCCTGATGCTGGGAAAGATTGAGGGCAAGAAGAGAAGGGGGTGACACAGGATGAGATGACTGGATGGCATCACTGATTCAATGGACAGGAGTTTGAGCAAGTTCCAGGAGATAGTGAAGGGCAGGGAAGCCTGGTGTGCTGCAGTGCATAGGGTCGCAAAGAGTTGGACACAGCTTAGTGGTTGAACAACAGCAACAACAATAGACAAGGGGTATTAATAAACCTATTGCAATGTGCAGGTTTTGATTCTGATTCAAGCAAATCCACTGTAAACTGTTTTGAGTCAATCAAGGAAGTTTGTACACAGACTGGACATTAATTGATATTGAGACTAATTGCTAAATATAGTAAATGTGATGAGGATATGGTGGTTATGTTCTTCTTAAGGGCTTAACTGTTAGATACACATACAGACTTGTGGGAAAGGGAATGTAATGTGAGGAAAGAAGAGAATGTTAGAGATACATACTACTGGAAGATATCAATGTCTCACCTGAGACCTAATAGACATGAGGAGAAAGGGAAGATAAGCGTACGCCACACAAAACAAAAAGCACATGAGAAACTGCAAATATCAGAAAGACCACAATCTAAGAAACTGAGAGGCATAATATGGATTGCATTGTAGAGCAGAAAAAAAGTGGGAACACTGAAAGTGTTGGAAGCTATATCATGAAGGCCATGAGTATTATGGTTAGTAGCAATAAGAATCCATTGAGAGACATTAAAAAAGAGAATGATATAATGATATTTTGCTTTAGAAATGTCACTTATTTTGTTATATGGAATGGATAGGTGGGTAAGATTTCAGGCAAGGTGACAATAAGTTAAAAGGGTTTTGAATAGTAAGTAGATATATGAAGTGACAGTATAATTGATGAGAAAAAATTTCAACAAAGTGACTGTGTGTGAGAGGCAGGGTGTGAAGGAAACAATATAGGCAAGGATGATACCAGATTTCTAATTTGGGGAAATAAAGAATGGCATTGTCTCTAGACTGAGATTGGAAAAATGAAATGAAAAGCTGGTTTGGAAGCAAAGATCATTTGCTGCCTTACTAAATTTAAAATAACTTCAATATACTTACATGGAGAGTTAGCCAGTAGTCAGTGGACATAACAAATTGGAAACTTTGGGATATATACTTGACAATCATCAATATATGCAATGTACTTAAAACTGTAGGAATGCATGAGAAAGCCCTGGAAGAATGTGTATGGTAAGAAGAAAAGCTTAGTAAACAAACCCTAAGAATATATAACTGATAACTAAGGAGAAGGAGATTCATTTTTAATCATCTGATTCCTAAAGCCTTGCACTTAGAAACTGCCACTATTTTGTTAAGCTAACCAAATGCTGCTAGTTATGTCTTATGTGCTTATGTTTGATTATTATTTTTAATTATTATAAAATATGTCAGAGATTGCAAGATTATACTACTTTTTTATTCATTTTCCTATCGAGTATATATTTGCTATTAGAAACCATGCCACTATGAATTTTTTTATATGTCTCCTTGGGCACAATCACCAGAGCGTCCTTAGGAAATATATGTAGAAGTTGAGTACATATGCAAAAAGTCTTCTTAGGGTATATATCTAGATGTAGGATTCTAGGTCAAATTTTGGTCAGTGTTCAATTGTAGGAGCCAGAAACAATTATTAACAACCCACTCCAATATCCTTGCCTGGAGAATTCCATGGACAGAGGAACCTGGCGGGTTATGGTCCATAGGGTTGCAAAGTTAGACATGATTGAACTGACTTAGCATGCACACACACACAGTAGACCAACTTGGGAAAGAATGCTGGGGTACCTTCATTGTATCCACCGCATAGTATCTACACACCTTACACTTGGCTACATACTGTGAAACTGATCTCTTAGTTAACTGCAGATACCATAACATATAGACTGGGTGGTTTAAATGACAAATTTATTTTTCATGCTTCTGGAGGATAAGAATTCAAAGATCAGGGTGCCACCCCATTTGGTTCCTAGAGAGAGCTCTCTTTCTAGCTTGCAGACAGCCAACCACCTTCTCTGCTGTGACCTCATATGACAGATATCTTGTATTCCTCTTCCTTGAAGGACTCTAATCTCACCATGGAGGGACCATTCTCACCATCTCATCTAAACCTGTGTGTGTTGGTTGCTCAGGTATGTCTGACTCTTTGTGACCCCATGGACTGTAGCCAGTTAGGCTCCTCTGTCCATGGAATTCTCCAGGCAAGGATATTGGAGTGGGTTGCCTAAATTACCTCCAAAAGGCCCTGTGCTGGGCTGTGCTATATTTGATTCTTTTCGACTCCATGGACTGTAGCCCACCAGGCTGCTCTCTCCATAGGGATTCTCCAGGCAAGAATACTCGAGTGAGTTGCCATGCCTTCCTCCAGGCCAAAAGGCCCTACTTGCAAATATCATCCCACTGAGAATTAGAGCTACAATGTATGAATTTGGAGAAACTCATTCAGTCCTTAACCACTTCCTGTATGGATTTATCAATATATAGTCTCACCACTAGTGTATGGGTGCTTCCACTGTTCAACATCCTCTCCACTGATTAGTATTTTCAAGGTTTTTTTCATTTTTATCAATCAAATAGGTATAAAATTGTATTTCATTGTGGTTGTAATTTGCATTTTTTGATTACTAGTTAGCCTGAACATATTTTCACTTGTTTGTTGGACATTTTAATTTGCTTTTAAGTTTAGATACCTTGTCTTTTTCATACTGAGTTGTTAATCTTTTCTGTAATAATTTATGGGAGGTCTTTGTAAATTCTGCATCTTAATCCTTTCCTATTTATATGCATTGAAATTATCTTCTAGTACATAGCTTATAATTTTACTTTTCTGTTGTTGCTTATGGCATCTCTTTATAATGTACTTTTTTACATTTTAATTTTTATGCAGTAAAACTTAATTTCTTCCCTTTATAGTTTATTCTCTGTGGGTTCAATTTATTAAACTCCTCTCCTAGAAGTGTTAAAAGATATTTTTCTAACAGAGAAGTTCTTTATAACTTCTTAAAGGTCTAAAGATTTAATTTGCACAGTAGGTTTTATTAATCTTCTGATATTAACTTGTGGGTATGGTGAGAAATATGAATCTAATATATATTTTATTCCTTATGGGTCACCATTGTTTGAGCACCGTTTTTTTCCCAGCTAGATCAACCTTTCCCTAGAGCTGGAAATGCCACCTCTGTCATATATTAAGTTTCTGAGTCTGATTCTGAGATCTCTATTCCATCAACTTGTCTATTCCAGCACTGCACAAAACTGTCTTGATAGCTTGATAATTTTTTTGCCTTAAAATCTATTTTGTCTGATTTTTATATATACTAGCTTCATTTTGTTTAATAGTTGTCTGTTATACATTTTTCATTGTTTCACTTCCAATTTTTCTGTGTATATTTAAATATGCACTTTTTAAAAAAGACAGAATGCTAGATTTTTTAAAAACTTCAAGTCTGGCAATTTCTTTTTCACCTGGCAGGTTAATCCATTCACATTTATTGTGATTATCGATGGTGAACCCAAGTTTCTGCACCTGATGTACAATGACATCAAACAAACCAAAAGAGAGTTTGGAGTAAAGAAATGTTCATTTTAAGGGCCAGACGAAGATAAAGAGCCAATACTCATGTGTCTGTTAAACAGAAGGCCCAACACATGAGTAAACACTGGAACCTGAAAAACACTGGAACTAAAACCTAAAATGTGGTGATAAATGTTTTATTACACTAAAGAGCCACAATACACTAGCCAGCATGAAAAACATGGCAAAATTCATTGGCATCTATTACTCCAACTATTTTTTGGTTTTGTCTTTGTCCTAGTTACTTTCTTAGGAGTATACCCGCAAGTTATAAGCATCAAGATGCTATAAGCATCAGATGATAAGCAGGAAGTTATCTATTTGTCAGAATATTTGTAAATGCTCTGCCAAGACATAGGACTTAAGTCTGAAAGCTTTATCTTCCTCTCACAAACTTTGGTTCCTCTCTCAGTAGAGGATCTGCTTTCCAGCCTGCATGAGGACCTTTCTCTGTCTGCTCCTGCTCTTTGACTCTTTAGATTTTGGATCTAACACCTCTGTTCACTGCTCAGAAACAAGTCTTTAGTTGGCCACTTTACCCTATTATAATACAGCTTGTGTCGGGAACGTTTATTATAACTGATACCCAAGAGTTGACTGCATCTCTATTTTAATTATTTGTGTAATTATGGGCTGCAGTACATGGAATAAAATAAATGGGTAACTAAATAGATGCTTTTTAAAAACCCCTTCATTTCCTCTGTATTTCTTAAATTGCTAATGGTTCTTTGCATTTCAACATGAAAAACATCCAGAGAGCTGAGAACACATGATACGCACTACTGCTACACACTTTCACAAGTTAAATGTGTACCCCTGCATCATTTGGCTGAGTCAGTAATGGGGTGGGGTGGGGGAGAGCGGGAAGTGAAAATTATGTGGCCACCATTAGCAGCAGCCATTAGCAGCCAGTCACCATCACTGCCAAAACTCTGTTTCTTCTTTAAGGCTCTTTTCTGAAATCTGAAACTCAATTGACATTTGCTAAACTGCAAAGCTTTCACTAAGCCTTGGCTCAATTTTAGTGTGAAATCTAGCTCTCCACATTATGTGTGGATCTAGGCTAGATTCCAGCTTCTTACACTCTATCTCTATCCATCGTCAAGAATCTTCCTCACTACCAGTGTCTCCTTATGGGGAAAACCCTTTGGCTTGACTGATTCCTTCTTGTCTAATTACAAGAGCCAGGTGGCCTTCCTTCCAGACTTAATCTATTTGCCAGTTCTTTCTGTCATCTTTTGAAGAGGACAAAAATAGGGGAATCCCTTCTTCCTACAACTTTGGAAATGTTTAGGTATTTTTTAAGAAGTTCAGAGTGAAGATATCTGGGATCTCTAAATTTTCTGCCAAACTTTTTATTGTCCAGGTAATTAGCTAGTGCTACAACAACAGTGCTACAACAGCAGTGAATCCTCTGAAAACATTTTAAAACTAACAATATAACTCGTTTTTGAGGTTTCACTTATATTTAAAATGTAACAACAAAGTTGAAAAAGAAGAACTGCAACCAAGCATAAACTAAAAAAAATGTTCAAAACCGTTTTTATTCTCCTAGCTTTTGAGATTAGTAGTAAGAGTGAAGATTAAAAAGAATAAAAATATCACTGTGCCTTTAAATTGTGCCTCAAACCCAATGTGCCAGCAAATCTGGAAAACTCAGCAGTGGCCACGGGACTGCAAAAGGTCAGTTTTCATTTCAGTCCCAAAGAAGGGCAGTGCCAAAGAATGTTCAAACTACTGCACAATTGCACTCATTTCACATGCAGGAAAAATAACACTCAAAATTCTCCAAGCTAGGCTTCAGCAACACGTGAACCAAGAACTCCCAGAAGTTCAAGCTGGTTTTAGAAAAGGCAGAGGAACCAGAGATCAAATTGCCAACATCTGTTGGATCATAGGAAAAATAAGAGAATCCAGAAAACAACTACTTCTCCTTCATTACACTAGAACCTTTAATTGTGTGGATCACAACAAACTGTGGAAAATTCTTCAAGAGATGGGAACACCGGACCACCTTCCCTGCCTCCTGAGAAATGTGTATGCAGGTCAAGAAGCAAGAGTTAGAACAGGACATGGAACAGCGGACTGGTTCAAAATTGGTAAAGGAGTATGTCAAGGATGTATATTGTCACCTCGCTTATTTAACTAATATGCAGAGTACATCAAACAAAATGCCAGGCTGGATGAAGCACAACCTGGAATCAAGATTGCCAGGATAAATGTCGATAACCTCAGATATACAGATGACACCACCTTAATGGCAGAAAATGAAGAGGAACTAAAGAGGCTCTTGATGAAGGTGAAGGAGGGGAGTGAAAAAGCTGGCTTAAAACTCAACATTCAAAAAACTAAGATCATGGCATCCGGTCCCATCACTTCATGGCTGGAGAAGCAATGGAAACTATGAGAGACTTTATTTTCTTGGGCTCCCAAATCACTGAAGCCATCAAATTAAAAGACGCTTGCTCCTTGGAAGAAAAGTTATGACCAACCTAGACAGCATATTAAAAAGCAGAGACATTACTTTGCTGACAAAGGTCCATCTAGTCAAAGCTATGTTTTTTCCAGTAGTCATGTATGGATGTGAGAGTTAGAATTGATGCTTTTGAACTGTGATGTTGGAAAAGACTCTTGAGAGTCCCTTGGCCTGCACAGAGATCAAACCAGTCAATCCGAAAGGAAATCAGTCCTAAATATTCATTGGAAGGACTGATGCTGAAGCTGAAGCTCCAATACTTTGGCAACCTGATGTGAAGAACTGACTCATTGGAAAAGACCCTGATGCTGGGAAAGATTGAAGGCAAGAGGAGAAGGGGACGACAGAGAATGAGATGCTTGGATGGCATCACCAACTCGATGGACATGAGTTTGATCAAGCTCCAGGAAATGGTGAAAGACAAGGAAGCCTGGCATGCTGCAGTCAATGGGGTTGCAAAGAGTCAGACACAACTGAGACTGAACAACAATAATAAGAGCACCCAAGAACTGCACTGAAACAAGATCAACACAAAAGGTCAGCATTAATCATGAGACTGTGATTCTGACTGGTGACAATTTCAGGCAGGTATGTTAAACAAAAGGCTTCCCAGGTGACTCAATAGTAAAGAATCTGTCTGCCAAGCAGGATGCCTGGGTTTAATCCCTGGGTTAGAAAGATATCCTGGAGAAGGAAATGGCTACCCACTCCAGTATCCTTGCTTTGGAAATCCCATGGACAGAGGAGCCTGGCAGGCTACAGTCCACGGGGTCACAAAGAATCAGACATGATTTACAACTAAACAACAACAAAACACCATGTTAAAGAAAAAAAAAAAAGAAATGTTTAATTAAAAAAAAACTTTTCCTTTTAAGTACAAATAAAACTTTAATAAAAAGGGTAATTTTGAAGCACAGCTGATAAACACTTGGCACTTAATAAAACTTAAACTTTGTAATAAAAGAATAATTATTTTAGGTTTTGGGGTTTCAATTTTTTTAACAGAAGAGTAAAATACTAACACAACGAGGTTCTCCTCTCAGAAATTTCCTGGGAAATTTGATTGCCATCAACAGACCAACAATTCAGACAAAATCCCTCTTTCTGCTTATAAAGAAAACAATTGTCTAAAATGTTTCCATAATTCCCAAATTAAGCTAATTGCGTCTCTGCTCCATTTCATTTATCTGATTGCATTTGAGTCACACTTCCTCTTTTTCATTTTCCAACCCCTTAAGGCTGACTGATATCTTAGTCTAGGAGAGGCCATACTGCAATAACAAAAAACATCTTCCTCAGGTCACAGGAAGGACTGGCACAGCTGTGTATGGTAACTCCAAGATCTAGGTGCCTTTCATCTTATAGCCATGTCATCCAATACTTGCAGGCTCTAAGGTTGTCACAGCAGGAAAATATGGGGATGAGGTGGCTTCTGGTTCTATATCCTGCAAGAGGTACACTCATATTTCATTGGCTAGAACCAACATATGCAAGGAAGGCTGGGAGGTGTGCATAGGCAGTGGTTATGTGCTCATCATTTCTGACACAAAGGTGAACTTCTGGAACTATGCTTCTTCTTTTATCTGAGATTGTCTAATGCTACAGTTTTGCTCACTCTCAAAGAACAGGGTCTTAGGGGTGGGTGAAGGAGGGGACTTTATTCCAATCTTAGCATCTCTTGCTCTTGGAATACATTCAATTTCCCACCAATATGATAACACAGTTTTTAGTAAATGTTTATTCTTTCAGGATAATTTGGGTGGGGCTGAGGACAGTGGGTGGGGTGATACTTTGCCAGGCTGCCTCTTTTGTCACGGACAAAGAGAATGACATGTGGAGTCCAGGCATGGAGGGGCTCTTTTAATTTATGTAAAGAACTTCTCATGTGAGTCTAGTTGTATGGATGCAGGAAAGCTAAAAAAGACAAAGTCCTGGTGTGTCCATTCAGAATGCACCACTGTAAATCTACTGCATGTTATCACTTGCCAATATATATTTTTCATGTTTTAATAAATCACAAAATAGCATTCACAATCTGACTCACTTGTTAAAAGTAGAAAATAGTTGTCATGCTCCTTCAGAGAATGAACTCTCATCAGTCAGCCTAGTGACCAGCTTAAGCAGAAATGAGTACGAAACTGCCAAGACAGTACAGAAGGAAATGTGTGCTGTCTATTTAAAATGTCTTCCCATCATGCAAGCAGCACACACAGCCACCAATGGAAGATACTCAGCCTGAATTAAAACAGATGTCAGCCCAGAATGGAGAGACTACAGAGAGAGAGAGATTAAAAATAGCAACACAACGACTAAATGGCTACAGGGTGAGACCATGACGTTCCCCAAGCAGGCTAGAGCAGGTGGTTTACCTATGCAAATCATCATCACTGGAGACCTTGGTTCACATCTAGAAGATGAGCAGATTGATAAAGAATAAATCATAGTTAGGAAGGAAGACCCTCCTGCTACACATAAAAGAACCTATGTAATCCACTGAGCCCCAGGAATCCCATTAAAGTCACAACCCTGAAAGATGTTTCAAAATACACTATACCATCTAGCTATAGTGAGTTTAGTTTGCTTAAGCACTGGAATTCTTAAGGAAAGGTTATACATTTAAACTTAGTGGTTCTCAACCAGGGGTGATTTTTCTCTCCTAGGGGACATTTGACAATCTCTGGACACATTTTGGTTGTCAAAGCTGTATGATGCTTCTAAAATGTAATGAGTAGAGGCCAGGAGTGCTGCTAAGCATCCTACCAAGCACAGGACAGCTTCCCATTATCTAATACAAAGAATCACCTAATTCAAAATTTCATTTGTGCTACTATTGAAAAATCCTGATGTATACATTAATGACAGTTTCTCTGGGTAATAAAATTAATAGTTATGGTTGTTTCTTCTTTGTGCTTCTCTATATTCTGGATTATTTGCAGGAGCAGGTGCTTGCTTTGTTTTAATCCCAAACTCCATTTGGGAAGGAAAGAACAATTATTTTAACATACTTGAGTTAATTTGAGTGAATTTAAGTCTGGAGATATTTTATACAGAAAATCTTGGGAACCTTAACTGTTATAGAGATGATAGATTTCTATTATGTGACCTTCCGATTCCAATGAATTTGTATTGTCTCCACTCATATCTATTCCTCAAATTTTTAGAATTTCATGATTATAATTCTAAAATTGAATTTCCTATTCATTATTTTTACAATAAATCCATAACATGGAAATGATTCAATTGTCAGATGGTGACTGGCCTGATGAGGAATTGGGAAAGGCAATTCCTCATCATCCTAACCATCTCAAACATTATAGAGTATCTATCCTATCATCTCCGCCTTTCAGCCAATAAAATGCTAGTGGGGCCCCTTACATTCAGTCATGTAACAATGAAAAATGCCCATATTTCTGAATACCCACTTAGAGGGGCTATAAGCAACCCCAGCTGAGGACTGTTTGACTAGTTGGTACTCTGATGGCTTCTTTCGAACATGAGTCTTTGATTTCCCACATACCAATAGAAAACCTCTCCTGATCCTTTCGTTTTAATTACACATGTTCTTAAGTACAGAAATAAAGGTTCTGTACAGACATCTCATGTTGAAGAAATGTCATTTTATAGATATACTTGGGTTTTGACAAATTAAACCAGAGTAAATTCGAGCGAAAACAAAGTAGACATAAAGGTCTAAGTGTAGCCAGTGGAACTAAATGTATTTAGTACGACTGCAAAGAGCATTTTCATAAATTTGACACTTCTCTTCACTATTACTGTCTTCAATTTCTGCCTGCTTGCCTCTAATTTCCAAGTTCTAAAGTAATTGCTAAAAATAGCCGAAATTTCCTAATCACCATGACATATTTTCATACAGTTGATCAAGTGCATTATTGTCCAAAGAGTTACTATTTGCAATACTGCTACAGGATATCATAACTGTTTGCTTTTCTCCGAGTACAATACACCATCTAAAAAAATTTTCATACTTCAAAATTTTACTTTTTATAAAACATTAAGCTAAATTTTTACTCCATGAGAATTATATATTTTTAGACAAATTGTAATTGCATTGATATTTAATGTCCTTGAGTTTATTTTATTAAGGCATAATAAAATACTTTCTAAGGTCATCTTTTTCATATGTCAGCTGACATATATGGGAAGCAGTGAAAGGCAAAAAAAAAAAAAAAAACTGAGCACCTAAATTGAAAAACTGGATGTATACTGAGCTGAGATTTGGAGTGAACCAGATTAAACTAGAGTTTCAAGCAGAAGAGAAAGAAAAGAAACTGAGAATCGTCCTTAAAAGGATGTACTAGTAAGCAATGAAGTGGTTACTTAAGTCAATAACAGTGGCACACCAGATTATCAGGAAGTTAATTTGATTTTAATACAAAAAGACTCATGGTGTTATGACTGAAGTCCACAACTTCCACAGAGGCATATAATTTAAACTCTTTTTGAATTTATAACATATAGGACAGCGTGCTATGAATAACTTTAAAAAATTACTTGGTTCTTGAATTTAGAAACACTTCTACTGAGGGCTATACAGTAACTTTTCTTTTTTTATTGTCTATTGTGGGAAATTTCCAATATATACAATATTAGAACATTTGTATGATAAACCTTCATGAATGTATCAACCAATTTCAACCAACATCATCACAAGGTCAACCTTGTTCTTAGACTATATTTCAATTTTGGCCAATGCTTATATGACAGGATAAATTTAGGAGCCACATTCCCAGAAATCCTGAACATAACCAGGATAATAAATGGATTTTCATCTTCAGTCTCTATAGAATAACTTCAGAAAGATTAAGACCCCAGATAAAGACATCAAATTTCACACACCCATCTACTTTTTATTTCTCAAAAAAAACTCCACCAAAATGACAATAAATGGACTTTTTTTTAAACATTATCCCAAAATAACTAGGAGTATGGGAGAAAGGACAACAGCATAAAAGTTTGGAAGTCAAAAACAGGTGGAAGAGTGGCATACAACTGAATCCTAAATGGGATCTGAGCAAAGCTGAAAACTGATCTCACTTAGTTCTGAGTCTCTGAAAAGTCTTAGGGAAGGACAGCTCCAAATCCCAGAATGCCATCAGGTATCCTTCATCTTCACACAGGTGAATAAGAGGATCGTTCTCTGCAGAACATGACCAACCTAAGGAAAAAGCCCTATAGATGGAGATGTCAGGGTCTTCATAACTAAACTGTTCAGCCACATCATCCTACGGCAAAACCTATGGAGGACTAACCTCTTTTGTAGTCTCAGAGCTCCCCAAGATTTTAAGTCGCTGACTTTTGAATATGAAACAAATGAGCAGAACCAGGCATCTGAGGAAAACAGTCAACAAGAGAAACTGATATCAAAATAATCAAAGAGGAAAAGCAATTGGGAGTAAAACTGGATACAGAGCAGAGAACTCTTAAAAGAGAAAAGAAAAAAAAGATCATCAGTATCCTCAGAGAGACAAAAGAAGGTATCAAAATCATGAAACAAAAACAGAATATTGGTTTTTTAGGAAACATCTTTAGAGCAAAAGGAGAGCTACTAGAAATGAAAATACGATAACACGTGCAAAACTCAATACATAACAATGAATACATAGGCCACAATGGAAGCAAAAATATTAAAAATTTTAAAAGAACTAAAAAAGTAAGATAATGAGAGGATTAATCTAGATGAGTGAGTCAAACCTAAAGGAAATCCGTCCTGAATATTCATTGGAAGGACTGATGCTGAAGCTGAAACTCCAATACTTTGGCCACATGATGTAAAGAACTGACTCATGAAAAGACCCTGATGCTGGGAAAGCAGGAGGAGAAGGGGACGACAGAGGATGAGATGGTTGGATGGCATCACCGACTTGATGGACATGAGTTTGAGCAAATTCTGGGAGTTGGTGTTGGACAGGGAAGCCTGGTGTGCTGCAGTCCATGGGGTCGCAAAGAGTTGGACATGACTGAGCAACTGAACTGAACTGAGAAAGTGTTAGTCGCTCAGCCGTGTCCAACTCTTTGAGACCCCTTGGATGGTAGTTCACCATGCTCCTCTGTCCATGGAATTCTCCAGGCACGAATACTGAAGTGGGTTACCATTCCCTTCTCTACGGGATCTTTCCTACCCAGGGGTCAAACCTGGGCCTCCTGCATTGCAGACAGATTCTGTACCATCTGAGCCACCAGAGAGGACCATTGATGATCTAGAGGACCCAAACTCCAAATGATAGAGACAAGAGAAGACAGAATGCCGACAGAAAACCGATCCAGGGAAATAACAAAAGAACATGTCCCAGGACTGAGAAGCCCACCAAGTGTCAGTAAAAGAAAAAAAAAAAAAAGTAAAAATGAATCCATCTCACTGGACATCATCATGAAATTTCCAAACACCAAGGTAAGAGACAAAATCCTAAAAGCTTCGAGGGGGTGGAAGTGGGGGAGAGTTTATACACAAAGAAACAGGAATAAAAGTAGCCTTGAATTCTATACAGCAACATTCCAATATCTCAAGGTTACAGTGCAGCTCTGGATAAAATTCCCTAGTCTTCGTAATATAAATATTGAAATCTACTCCAACTAGAATTATAATACAGCTGTAGTCAAGAATATGATCTTTCTAGTAGTCACGTACAATTGTGAGACCTAGACCATAAAGAAAGCAGAGTGCTGAAGAACTGATGCTTTCAAACTGTGGTACTGGAGAAGACTTTTGAGAGTACCCTGAAACAGCAAGGAGATCAAACCAGTCAATCCTATAGGAAATCAACTCTGAATATTCATTGGAAGGATTGGTGCTGAAGCTGAAGCTCCAATACTTTGGCCACCTGATGCGAAGTGCTGACTCATTGGAAAAGACCCTGATTCTGGCAAAGACAGAGGGCAGAAGGAGAAGGTGCAACAGGATTAGATGGCTGGATGACATCACCAATGCAATGGAAATGAACTTGAGCAAACTCCAGGAGTTGGTGAGGAACAGGGAAGCCTGGTGTGCTGCAGTCCATGGGGTTATGAACAGTCGAATACCACCGAGTGACTGAACAACAAAAACATATTAAGAGAAAGAGAGTTGAGTAGGAGGAGACAGAGATGACAGTAAGGGAAAACAGTAAAATCTTTGCTTTCCGTTGCAGGGAGTCAGTGCTTGCATGCGTTCTCAGCCACTTCAGTTGTGTCCAACTCTTTTCGACCCGATGGACTACAGCCTTTCAGTTTCCTCTGTCCGTGGGATCCTCTAGGCAAGAATACTGGATTGGGTTGCCCTGCTCACCTCTATGGGATCTTCCAGACCCAAGGTTTGAACCTCTGTCTCTTGCAACTCCTGCATTGCAGGCAGCTTCTTTACCCAGTGAGCCACCTAGGGAGCCCACAGGGAGTTAGTAGATAATGCCAAAATAATGAAAAATCAAAAAGTAACAGTATAAGCATGTTGAGTTCAGTTTAGTTCAGTCGTTCAGTTGTGTCTGACTCTATGCGACCCCACGAATCACAGCACACAAGGCCTCCCTGTCCATCACCAATTCCTGGAGTTCATTCAGACTACGTCCATCGAGTCAGTGATGCCATCCAGCCATCTCATCCTCTGTTGTTCCCTTCTCCTCCTGCCCCCAATCCCTCCCAGCATCAGAGTCTTTTCCAATCAGTCAACTCTTGGCATGAGGTGACCAAAGTATTGGAGCTTCAGCTTTAGCATCATTCCTTCCAAAGAAATCCCAGAGCTGATCTCCTTCAGAATGGACTGGTTGGATCTCCTTGCAATCCAAGGGACCTCAAGACTCCTCTCCAACACCACAGTTCAAAAGGATCAATGATTCAGCACTCAGCTTTCTTCACAGTCCAACACTCACATCCATACATGACCACTGGAAAAACCATAGCCTTGACTAGATGGACCTTTGTTGATAAAGTAATGTCTCTGCTTTTGAATATGCTATGTAGGTT
>SJYQ01093969.1:189789-241782 GCA_006410935.1 Redunca redunca | reverse complement strand
GGTAGGAACACTTAAAAGGATCAGTTGCATAAAACTGATTAGATAAAGGGATTAAAGAAGAAAAAGGAGAAAACTGAAGTGCAAAGATGATCCTAAGCTCAGATAATAAAAGAGATACTACTGGTGGTGAAACTTACTTAATAGAAAAGCCAGTTTATTCTGTTTTGTTTTATTGAGAAGTATGACTCTGATAAAGTCAGTTTTACAGCCTACATTTGACATTCAAGATGAAATATACTTGGCATAAAGTATACCTTATTAAGAGATGAGTCAAGGTTAATTTCATTGGATGGTGGGCAGTTAGATTGGTGCATCAAAGAGAAGACACAGAAATACTTGAGAGCATGGATGGAGAAAAATTCCCAAAGATGTAACAAGACCAGGTGTCATAAATTTACCACAATAGAAAAAAAAATGCCCATCTTACACAAAAAAGAAATTTGGGGAGAGTAATGATCTTTTATTTCAGTGATTCTGTTCTAATCATTGAAATAGGAATCAGATTGCTCTGGGCAAAAGTATGTGTTAATGTAATTAGGTGTATACTAGAATTTTAGGAATGAAAAGATCCAATGCTGCTGAGCCTTTGAATTCCAGAGGAAGCTTTGCTTCAGGCTTCACTGGTAATCCTCTTTCCTAATGTTTCTACATAGCAATTTCCATATTGGGCTGTGCTATTCACGTCCTTTACTTTCTGTAGAATTTCCAAAGATTCCTATAGAATTTTTATATGACAAAGAAATTTTGCATTGAAAACATGCCTAAGTTTGAGATTTAACAACCTTTTTACTAGAATTAGACAATGTAGTAATAATCCTATGATCAGACTATACTTGCAAAAATGTAAAGTAACATATTTTACTGAGCCATGAGAAAACAGATTAAAGTACAGTTAGAAGAAAGGGTAGACTGTAATCAAATCAAGAAAGTTAAGAAAGTAAAGTATTTTACTTTCATGGGAAGAGTTTTGTTCTTTTCAGTTTGTATATTGTGGGAGAGAACAAAGATAATCATTAGAATCATAAAAATAGATTTTGTAATAGGATTAACAAAGCACAAGCATTTTTAAACAGTTAATTTTTCAAAATCTATATGAAAAATAACACAAATATCAGCAATATTCCTGCAGTCATCAGGAAACTATCTAATTTTGTCATAATTTCAAGAAACTCATTAGAAAGATGCTTTGTTTCACCTTCTGATTTTCTTTATATAGTATTTTGAAAATTGATTCAGAATTTTTTTTTTTACCAAGCCACTGGCTTCTGTGATTTTAGTTCCCCAAACAGGGATTGAATCCAGGCTCTATGCAGTGAGAACACAGAGTCCTAACCACTGGACCATGAGGAAATTCCCCAGAACTTTTTGAAAGTAGTCAAAATGCCAAGTCACAATCTTTTGTCACCAGATACTATGTATAACAGACATTCCAATCTTTATCCTTGAATTTTATCTGATCCTTGGCCCCAACCCCTTTCCTAAATTTCATCACAGGATGAGGTTGAGGGATGGTAGTGAGCTGTATATTATACATACTATTGGTAATTTTTTAAACTTGGCATTAATGGTTCATTTTCTAGGTTGTACATTTTTAGGTGGTCATGTATTCTATGGAGAAACAACCCTGTTCCCCCAGTTTGGCCTTGAATTATTTTGATGCCAGTGGCAAAATATTATATTCCCAGAACTCTTTGGGAGTTATCTTATCAAAACCCTCTACTACTACAATAACTAGCTTCTTTTGTAGCAATTACCAAACTATTTTAACTGTTCGTCCTTCCCCCTCCGTAAACACAAAGTGTTTAACTACTGGATTCTTGTCTATTTTTTTCAGTCTGTAGGGCCTTGTCTTATGCTGGATACAAGTAAATGTTTGATAAATATCTTTATGGAGGAGAAAGAGGGACAGAGAGAAAAGAAAAGAAGGAAAGAAGTAAGGAGGGAGGAAGGAAAGAACAAAGGAAAGGAGGACAGGAGAGAGTGAGGGAGAGAGGGAGGAAAAGGGGGAAAAGGAAAGTTTAAGTCCAATTAAAACAGGAATTTTAAAATTTGAACTATTAACTTTCAAACTCCTTATCACTTAAGTCTTTAGGCATAAATGTTTTAATTTTTAAGATAGTATAGGAACGCTGCAAAATTGGTTTAAGAAAAATTTTACATGTAGTTATAATACTAAGGTATTATTGCAAATAGTTTCATGTCTTCTCATTCAAAAATGACATATCTTGTAATACATTATCTCCAGGTTGTCAAAGTGTGGTCTCTGAGTCAGTAACATCAACATCACTTGTCAGCTGATTAGAAATGCAAATTATCATGCCACATCCTAGATCTAGGCTTCAGCAGTACATGAACCGAGGACTTCTGGATGTACAACCTGGGTTTAGAAGTGGCAGACAAACCAGAGATCAAATTGCCAATATTTGCTGGATGATACAGAAAGCAATATACTTCCAGAAAAACATCTACTCTGTTTCAATAACTGCACTAAACCCTTTGACTGTGTGGATCACACCAAACTGTGGAAACTTCTTTAAGAGATTGGAATATAAGACCACCTTACCTGTCTCCTGAGAAACCTGTATGCAGATCAAGAAGAAGCAGTTAGAAACAGATATGGAACAACAGACTAGTTCAAAATTGGGAAAGGAGTATGTCAAGGCTGTATATTGTCACCCTGCTCATTTAACTTCTATGCAGAGTATATCATGCAAAATGCCAGGCTGGATGAATCACAAACTGGAATCAAGAATGCCAGGAGAAATATCAGCAGCCTCAGATATGCAGATGATACCACTCTAATGGCAGAAAGCAAAGAAGAATCAAAGAGCTTCTTGATGAGGGTGAAAGAGGAAAGTGAAAAAGCTGGCTTAAAATTCAACTTCAAAATACGAAGATCGTGACATCTAGTCCCATCACTTCATGACGAATAGAAGAGGAAAAAGTAGAAACAGTGACAGATTTTATTTTGGCAGGGTGGGGGTGGGGGTTCCAAAATTACTCTAGACAGTGAATGCAATCATGAAATTAAAACATGCTTGCTCCTTGGAAGAAAAGCTATGACAGACCTAGATAGCATATCAAAAGCAGAGGCATCACCTTGTCACCAAATGTCCATATAGTCAAAGCTATTTTTTTCCCCAGTAGCCATGTACAGATGTGAGAGTTGGACCAAAAAGCAGGCTGAGTGTCAAAGAATTGATACTTTTGAACTGTGGTGCTGGAGAAGGCTCTTGAGAGTCCCTTGGACTGTAAGGAGATTCAACTAGTCAATCCTAAAGAAAATCAACCCTGAGTATTCACTGAAGGACTGATGTGGAAACTGAAGCTCCAATATTTTGGCTACCTGATGCAAAGAGACAACTCATTGGAAAAGACCCTGATGCTGGGAAAGACTGAGGGCAGGAGGAAAAGAGGGCAGCAGAGGATGAGATGGTTGATTAGCATTACCGACTCAACGGACATGAGTTTGAGCAAACTTCGGAAGATGGTGAAGGACAAGGAGGCCTGGCTTGCTGCAGTCCATGGGGTCGAAAAGAGTTGGACTTGACTTGGCAACTGAACAATACTAGATCTTCAGAGTCAGAAACTGAGATGGGCCCAGCCGACTGCATTTCTTTGGCAATAGTGATGCTTCCTAAAGTTTGAGAACCACTGCACATCACAACTGTTGAAAAGTTGATGATGAAGAGGCACCACTCAGACTCGAATATTTTCAGGTTAGAGAAAAATGATTAAATTATCACTTTAAAAGAAGTACACAGTTTTTTTCAGTATAAAAGATAAACCCACTACAGAACTTTTCGGAATACATGGAAATTTAGAAAGATATGGAAAAAACCCTCCAACTCTTTACTTAGTTTAGTCATAAACCCATTGGTCTCTTGTTTTAGGCCCTTTCCCTCTCCTAAATTTTCGCTGCAAAAATAAAGTTGTAAAAATAATTAAAATTTTTAAAACATCAAAAAGCCCCAAGATATGACAGTTTTTAAAAAAGGAAAGTATAATATTTATTGTTGTGATACAAAGTCCTCAAGATTTACTCGTAGCAGCCTTCCGAAAGAGGCCATCTAAGAGCACATATTCTGAAATAAGGCAAACATCAGTTCTATTTCAACTCAGTAACTAAAGTCAACATGCTCTTCAGCGCCTTTGAGTTTGGTTCGTTATCTGTAAACCCCAATCCTACCAGACTAACAGAGATGTTTGTAAAGTGTTTATCAAATAGCCTGGCGCCGCCGGCACTTTTTCAGATGGAAAAGTCACAGCAAGATTAGCTTGGGAGTCAGCCGTGCACGGAGGACAGCTGGTTCTCCAAGTGAGAAGCCTTCCTGCGGCGCTCAAAGACCAATGGAACCTCTCCATAGTAATTCTGCAGGCCTAGGGGAGACGTGACTTGCAGCGGCAGCAGAAGGGGAAGGACCTGCCTCTAACAGATGCACTGTCCCTTTAAGAGCCTCCCTCCCCATGCTAGACTCCTGGTTAGGCCTAGGCGTAGGCGAAACCGGAAGTTGTAGGGAAGGCGCCGGTCCCCAGTATGGCGGCCGCCTGTGCCTGCAGGCCGATTGTTCCCGAGACTGCTGCCGCCCGGCTCATGGGTGTCCTGTGGTTCGTATCAGTCACCACGGGACCTTGGGGAGCTGCCGCCGGGGGTGGCGAAGAAACGCTTAAGTGCGAGGACCTCAAAATGGGACAATATCCTCTGTGAGGAGCACCTCATGGGGGTGAGGTAGATTTGGAATCGAGAGTGGATAGGAACCCTCAGGTCGGGCTAGGGTCGTGCAGAAGGGAGCGGTGACCTGTGACCTATAATGACAAAAGGAACCTGGGGCGGAGAGTGCAGAGAGATTTGGGGGTGAGAGGACAGAGGCTAGCCTGTGAGATTTCCTTGGGATTTTACTGATCATTGGCTGTTCTTTTGATCCACCTTTCTTTCTTTAATACAATTTATTTTTTTAGTCAGTGGATTTGTTTGTTCAACAAACATGTAGATACTGAAGTTTATCAGGTCATGTTGTTAGGCATTAGAATTAAGTTGAAAGATAGACCCGATTCTGGAAATTTGCCGATTTAGGGGGAGACAAGGAAGATCCCGTGGAGGAGGTCAGGGCAGCCCACTTCATTATTCTTGCCTGGAGAATCCCATCAGAGTAGCCTGGCGGGCTACAGTCCCTGGGGCTGCAAAGAGTGGGACAGGACTGAAACGACTTAGCATGCAGGCAAGAACGATATAGCCAATGTATGTTGCCAATTTATTATTAACTTTGCATTTATTACTTTTATTTATCTCTCCTTGAGATCCCAGACTGTACTGGGGCAAATTCCTGCTCCACTTTGTAACCGATTTGAGCTTTGAGCTTGGGGATCGCTAAGAGTCCCACACAACTTCGCCACCCAACGTCGAAAATAACAGTGATACCAACTGAAAGGTGTGTTGTGCAAAATTAGTACCAGTAAGTCACTTAGAACAGTGCCTGGCATATAGTAGGGGCTTTATATGTTTAGCTCTCATGTGTTTACTGATGAGAAAACTGAGGCTGGAGGAGTTAAATAAATCAGTTCATTGTCATGGCTCTGATAAAAGGAGGAGGAATATGAAATGGGAGTTACATTCAAATCAAAATAGGTACTTTTGTATAAAATTAGATAATTTCATACAAATTGTAGAACAGAAAAATTAAGAACACAAGCCAGAGATGCAAGAAAGATTCTATGAGAGGAAATCTTAAAATTAAAAAAATTCTATTGTATAGTATTTTTATGTGAGTTGAGGAGAGGCCACCATTACTAAATTTTTACAGAAATGCTCTAATTTGCTGATTACTGTTAATGCTAGGAGTTTGAGAATCACTGACCTGATAAGTTGAGTCCTTTTTTTTTTGGCAGAAATGTCGCAGTGATTTTTTTTTTCTAATAAAATAATTGGGCAGTATGGAGAGCTGTGCTTTAAAAAATTTTTTTAAATCATCTTTTTAAAAAATTTGAATTAATTTTTATTTTTGGCTGCACCAAGTCTTTGTTGCTGCTCTCTGGCTTTCTCTAGTTGCGCTGTTAGGGCTCCTCATTGTGGTGGCTTCTCTTGTCATGGAGCATGGGCTCAAGGTGCAAAGGCTTGGTTGCTCTGCAACATATGGAATCTTCCTGGACCAGGGATCAAATCCATGTCCCCTGCATTGGCAGATAGAATCTTAACCACTGGACTACTAGGAAAGTCTGAGTTGTGCTTTTTGAACCTTAGAAGTGACTGAGCATACACGACAATGTGAACTGGAAAATGTTATTCCTGGCGCAGAGATTTCCAGTAGTGGTTCAGAAATCCGAAGCAGGTGTCAAACTCTGTCTACAGAGACATCTTGTGAATACCTTACTTATCTCATATTTGTGTCAGTAAAATATTCAGGAAACAGAAAAGCCACCCCCCGCCGCCCCCCATGCCCCGAGTGTTGTAAACATCTATTAGAGGATCAATATTATATGTTTCCAGAAGCTTAAAACCCCGTTGGGAAGATCATGTAGACCCACCTAAAATAACCATCTTCTTTGCAGTTTGGTGGAATTTACCTTTGGCTTGGAATCAGGAAATGTGATATTACTACCTATCACTTACTCCACTTTGCATATGTCACTCAGAGTTTGAGCCCTGGTTTGCTTCAGTAATGTGGAAATAATAGTATCCATATCACAGGGTTATTTGTGTTGCATGAAATTATATGTATGGTAATACTTGGGCCCTGTGAATAATTTCATCAGACATCTGGAAACTGATCTTTTTTTTTTAACCTGAAGTTCTCATAATACTTTAGTAGAGATTTTTACTTTCATTTTTTCTTTGTGCTTTGTGCTTAAACCCTGACTGATGTTCTTTAAGGATGGCACCCTCTGCTAGAGCTTTTAATGTACTTTTCCTTAAATAAATTAATGTTCAGATATTATTTAGTGACACTGAAAGTATATCTGTGCTTGTGCTTGTTGACCTGGACAAACTAACATCCTCTCTTTACATGTAATTATAAACATAAATATATGACATATTAAAGACAAGATGATAACATTTTATATTGGAATGTTGTTTATATTTCCTTAACTTTTCTACATATATTTGTAAAGATCCAAAAATAAATGATGCTACACAAGAACCAGTTAACTGTACAAACTACACAGCTTATGGTAAGACTTCCAGAAACATGTTTTTTTTAATTATTTTTAAAACATTATTTCATAGATATATGTGTGATTGCTAAGAGTAATTAATGTGTTTTTTTCTTGAGTTACTTCATCCTTCTGTTTCCAGAACAACTTAATATTAGACAATCTAGGGGTTGTTAATATTTTATAAAAAGAATCTTATATGTTGGAAAGGAGGTAGATAGATGTATGCTAGATGTATGTTGAAGCTATTTGGATTTGGCATTCATATCTGGCATAGTACATAATGTTGGTTAATATCTAGTATTATCTTGAGAAAAGAATACCTACTAAATATATACTGATTGTTTTATTGTTTAGATGGGAGATAAGGCAATAATTGATGTTTTCTTTATAATGAAAGCTACTAAATAGACTCATTATGGAAATGAGATTAAAATGATTTTTTACTGCAAAAAACTTTGTTTTTAAAAAGTATCTTATAGTCAAATAATTGATTTCTTGATTATGACTTTGTATATATTTTTAAAAGATCTCCTTTCTCTTTTTATCTCTTCACATTTTGATACACTGTTAACCCCATTCTAATGAGCAAAGATATTTGAAAGTAAGTTGTGTTAAACTTTTATAGCAGATATTTTGCTAGTATTCTGGAGTAATGAAATTTATCATATAAACAGTAATAGGTAATATATGTATGATTCTTATAGTAAATATTGCTCAATATGTGTACATTTGTTTAATTTGGATATGTTAGACTTAAAGGAACTTTGTACATAATCCCTTCCTTTTAAAATTGCTTTATAAGTATACACTGACTTTCCTGTGTTAGAGTTCAGTCTTTTATAGTGTGCTCTCAGAGTGGAGAATATTGTTGACATACATAAAGAAGAATGAGCTTCCAAATATCCAACCACTTATATGATATATGTTGGAAGTCTTTGAATACTGTTGTGACTCAGGTATCATTAAACTGGGAACGAGGCAGCCTGCTATCTCATGCCTTTTCTAGTCTGCAGATTTCTTTGTAGGTATGGAGATTTTGAAGGAAATTATTCTAAAAAGGAAATTTAGAATAAATTTGAATGAAATTACAACTAAAAAGAATAGTTTCTGACCAAAAAGAGCTCTGCCCTCCAGTTAGGTTCTCTTTTGTAAAATAAGTTTGAATCCTCTTAAGTATTATCACTAAGTAAGTTTATAAACAAATACAAAATCAAATGATCAGATTGCTAGGAAATATAAAAGGACTTGGAGGTGTTATGGTCCTGCCATGGCCTGTCAGGTAAGTAATCATAGATGATGTAAATGGAGGGCTGCAGAGAAATAAAAGGAAGGCTTTCTATATAAGGGGATGGTATGGTTATTTATTTGGAGAGAATAAGCCATAAATGCCTAAAAATCTGGGAACACATATATAAAATGTTATAAATCAATAAATAAATGACTTTAGATTGTTGTTTTGCTTTTAAAAAGAAAATAAAGTTTCTGAAACAAGTATGACTCACCAGGCTTCTACATAAGAATGTATAATTTATGCATGACCCAAAAGTGTTCAGCCAAGATCTGGGGTAGGTTCTACCAGCCTGTCCCTATCAGGAAGCTATGTTTGTCCACAGGCCGCTTTTTTTCTTTTTTTTTTTTCCTTTTTAAAACATGAAAAGACTAGTGGAGTGGCTGTAAATTATTTCTGAGTCCTGATCTGCGAGGACATCAAAATGACCCTCGAAACGTGTTTCTTCTGTTTCTTTCATTGACCGTATGATAGACTCACGGAATCTTCAGACTAAGTTTAATTTTCTTAAACAATACTTTTTGGTAAGGAATTAGTGGATGGAATGTTTTACAAAGAGGGAAGTTTAGGAGTATAGAGTAAGAATTGGGACCAAAGGCAAAGGAGATTCAGTTATAACAGTAAACTGTTGTGGTCTTTAAATGGTTGTCAGTTAGCCCAGTACCAGTTAACAAGCATCATTATTTTTTGAGAAATTGTTTGTAATAAATAGTTTAATAAAATAATTAAATGGATCAAAACAAAAGCACAAATTTATATTATAAACTATCTGTTATTGTTGTTCAGTTGCTAAGTTATGTTCAACTCTGACCACATGGACTGCAGCACGCCAGGCTTCCCTGTCCTTCACCGTCTCCCAGAGTTTGCTCAAACTCATGTCCATTGAGTCTGTGATGCCATCCAGTGATCTCATCCTCTGTCACCCCTTTTTCCTCCTGCCCTCAATCTTTCCCAGCAGCGGTCTTTTCCAGTGAGTCATCATCTGGTGGCCCAAGTATGGGAGCTTCAGCTTCAGCATCAGTCCTTCCAAGGAATATTCAGGGTTGATTTCCTTGCTGTCCAAGCGACTCTTTAAGAGTCTTTTCCAACACCACAGTTCAAAAGCATCAATTCTTTGGCACTCAGCAGTTTTTATGGTCCAACTCTCACATCCATACATGACTACTGGGAAAAAAATAGAGCTGTTGAGATCTTTGTCAGCAAAGTGATGTCTCTGCTTTTTAAGGTTTGTCATAGCTTTTCTTCCAAGGAGCAAGCATCTTTTAATTTCACCGCAGTCACCATCTGCAGTGATTTTGGAGCCCAGGAATATAAAATCTATAACTATTTCAACTTTTCCCCCATCTGTTTGCTAAGAAGTGATGGGACTGGATGCCATGAACTTAGTTTTTTGAAGTTGAGTTTTAAGCCAGCTTTTTCACTCTCCTCTTTTACCCTCATCAAGAGGCTCTTTAGTTCTTCCTTGCTTTCTGCCATTAGAGGATATCATCTGCATAACTGAGGTTGTTGATATTTCTCCTGGCAACCTTGATTCCAGCTTGTGATTCACCCAGCTGGCGTTTCACATGATGTACTCTGCATAGAAGTTAAATAAGCAGAGTGACAGTATACAGCCTTGTCGTACTTTCCCGATTTTGAAGTGGTCCGATGTTCAATGTCCAGTTCTGTTACTTCTTGACTGCACGCAGGTTTTTCAGGAGACAGATAAGGTGGTCTCGTATTCCCATCTCTTATTAGAATTTTCCACAATTTGTTGTGATCCACACTGTCAAAGACTTTAGCATAGTCAATGAAGCAGAAGTAGGTCTTTTTCTGGAATTTCCTTGCTTTTTCTATGATCTAGCAGATATTGGCAATTTGATCTCTGGTTCCTCTGCTTTTTCTAAACTCAGCCTGTATATCTGGAAGGTTTTGGTTCATGAACTGTTGAAGCCTAGCTAGGATGTTGACCATTTGCAAGCATGTGAAATGAGTGCAGTTGTATGATAGTTTGAACGTTCTTTGGGATTGGAATGAAAACTGACCTTTTCCAGTCTTATGGCCACTGTTGAGTTCTCCAGATTTGCTGGCATGTTGAGTGCAGCACTTTAACTGCATCATCTTTTAGGACTTGAACTAGCTCAGCTGGAATTATGTCACCTATACAAGCTTTGTTCGTTGTAATGCTTCCTAAGGCCCACTTGACTTCACACTCCAAAATGTCTGACTAGGTCAGTGACCACACCATTGTGGTTATCCGGGTCATTAAGACTTCTTTGTAAAGTTCTTCTGTGTATTCTTGCCACAATTTCTTAATCACATTTGCTTCTATTATGTCCTTGTCTTGTGTGTGCTGTGCTAAGTCACTTCAGTCAGGTGCAACGTTTTGTGATCCTATGGACCATAGCCGGGCACCAGACTCCTCTGTCCATGAGAACCTCCAGTCAAGAATATTGGAGTGAGTTGCTGTTCTATCCTCCAGGGAATCTTCCAAACCCAGAAGTCGAACCTGCATTGGCAGGTGGGTTCTTTACCACTAGCACCACCTGGGAAACCCAAAACTATCTATTATTTGGAAAATATTTAATTTATTTAGATGTTATTATATGGCATTCTGCTAAGTGGTACAGATGATACATTAAAAAAAGACAATTTCTGCCCTCAAGGAATGTGCTGTCTAGTACGTATATATACATATTGACATATATAGCAAGTGTTTTCAATTTTCCAATCAGTAAAATACAAAGGTATTAAAAAATCATTTCCAGAAATTTTGCTCTGGTCCTTTGACACAGGTCTTTTTTATTAAGGTTTCATTGAAATATATTTATGGAAATGTACACTTAAGTGTTGTTGTTGTCCATTTGCCCAGTCATATCTGACTCTTTGTGACCCCATGGACTGCAGCATGCCAAGTCTCCCTGTCCTTTACCATCTCCTGGAGCATGCTCAAACTCCTATCTATTGAGTCAGTGATGCCACCCAACCATCTCACGTCCTCTGTCTTCCCTTTCTCCTGTGTTACATCTTTCCCAGCATGAGGGTATTTTCCAAAGAGTCAGTTCTTTGCATCAAGTGGCCAAAGTATTGGAGTTTCAGCTTCAGCATCAGTCCTTCCAGTGAATATTCAGGATTGATTTACTTTAGGATTGACTTCCTTGCAGTCCTAGGGACTCTCAAGAGTCTTCTCCAGCACATTTCAAAAATATCAATTCTTTGACTTTCAGCCTTTTCATGGTCCAACTCTCGCATCCATATATGACTACTGGAAAAACCCTAGCTTTGACTATACGGACCTTTGTAGGCAAAGTGATGTCTCTGCTTTTTAATACACTGTCTATGTTTGTCATAACTTTTTTTCCAAGTAGCAAATGTCTTTTAATTTTATGACTAGAGTAGAATCCCACGCCATTTCCTGTCTGCTGCTGCTGCTAAGTCACTTCAGTTGTGTCCAACTCTGTGTGACCCCATAGATGGCAGCCCACCAGGCTCCCCCATCCCTGGGATTCTCCAGGCAAGAACACTGGAGTGGGTTGCCATTTCCTTCTCCAATGCATGAAAGTGAAAAGTGAAAGGGAAGTCGCTCAGTCGTGTCTGACTCTTAGGTCACTCCTTTTAACTGTTATGAAATTTCATTGGTTATTTTGAGTTTAGCTTTTTTGTGCTTAAAAAAATAGTTCAGCTTTATATAATCAAGAAATACTGTCTATCAAGGTTGAGTGTTGTTCACTCGCTCAGTCGTGTCCGACTCTTTATGACCCCATGATCTGCAGCATACCAGGCCTCCCTGTCCCTCACCATCTCCCAAAGTTTGCCCAAGTTCATGTCCAATGCATCGTTGATGACTTAAGTTGATGCCATTTAAATCCCAGTCATTGGCCAGAGCCAAACATTTTGCAGGAAAACTGCAAATGGAATAATTTTCAGGATTGTAGCATGTTGCTTAATTTTTCCACGAGTTAACATTTATGGATCACTGGCTTCCTAAATCTCATCATACAGACTCATTTTTACTTGTTTCTGAAATCAGTGTAAGCATGGCATTGTTGTGGCGTAATGAAAAGGGTGTTGATTAAAAGTGATGAATGTTGGTCTAGGACTTAAAGAATATTACCTAGTGTGAGACTTCGGTCAGCTTGTTTAATTTCTTGGAACGTCAGTTTTTCTGTTTGTACAAGGAAAAAAAAAAAGGAGCATATTACTAGTTCTGTCTACATAACAGGTTTTTTTTTTTAAAGTAAAGATCAAATGAAGTCACTATAAAATATGTAAAAAATAATAAGTTCTAGGGCTGTAGGCATCCACTGAATTAATTTCATTTCACAAAGTCTTTTATTACTTTTACAGATCACTCACATGTTATATTTATTCCTGTCAGGTTCAGTCTCTTAGTCTTCTCAGTGTTGAAGTTCTCTACGTTTTTAGAGTTTAAGTTGAACATTTTGTCTAGCCAGGCACCATGCTTTACATGCTAAATGCCTTTAATACTTGGCTAGTAGTATTACAAGGGTCTTATTTTTGTTTTACAGATTACAAAACAAGGTTCAGTGAGATTTCATAACCTGACCAGAAGAACATACTAGTTAAGTGACAGAGTTCTGACTGAAACCTAAATTTGCCCCATTGTGAAGTACTGCATTTTGGCATTTTCTATCAGTTCAAGCAAATCTGATCCATCTCAGTGTTTCTCTTACTATTTTCTCATGTCATCTCACTTTATACGGAGAGCAGCCCCTCATCCGTCCTCAATAAAGTATTTAGTTTTTGTCCCTTGAAATAATTAGCTCATACTTCTGTCAGACTTCTCTAGAAATATTGTAGCAATATTGTTTCCCCTTCACTCTGGTACTTCCACTAATTGTATCTTTCCTGAGGTTCTAAGCCTGAAATGTTGGGTATTTTTCTCTCCTTATCTGTCTCATTGACTACAGAGTAGCTCATATTGAATACAGATCATTTCTTATATTAGAAACGATAAAACACATTGAAAACTAAAGTTGTCAAATTTGAGAGTTTGAACAATTAATAGAATGTAACTGAAAAAATTATGATTTATATGTTTTGTAAAGGAAGCTGTAATCTCAAAAAAACAGTGCATTTGTCTAAAGCAAAGTATATTGGACAAAGCCTCTAGGGGAATCATCCCAGGTCCTCGGCAGTGAAAGTCCCAAGTCCTGATCACTGGACCAGTAGGGAAAGCCCCACATCAGTCTGATCTCTGCTTCTGTGTTCACACTGCATCCTGCCTGCATGTCTTCACGTCGTCTTCTCCCTGTGTATGTTCATTTTCCCATTTTTGAAGGATACCCATCTTACTGCATTAGGGCCCACCCTAATGACCTCATCTTAACTTGGATGCAAAGTTGGATTGCAAACTTAAATTTGCAAAGGTGCTATTTCCAAGTAAAGTCACATTCTGAAGTGCTGAGGGTTAGGACTTCAATATATCTTTTTGGGAGAGTGCAATTCAGCCCAATAATCAATTTCCAGATCCTCAGTTTGTTTTTTTTTTAATTTTTTAGTTGAAGGATAATTGCTTTACAGAATTTTGTGGTTTTCTGTCATACATCAGCGAGAATCAGTTTTTATTATATGTGTATTTTTTCCTACAATTAATGTAAAGTTTCTGCATTTAAAAGAAGAGTCCTTTCATATTCTTGATTAGATTATGATAGATATCAAATTGCTGTGTTTAGATTCCACTGTAAAGAATGCTATAATATTTCAATATTAAGGGCAGTATTTACAGTATGCTAGAAATAAAATTTTTCCCAGCCATTTAAATCATGGTGAAAAATTTTAGATGTCAGCTTAAAAATGTGTGAGGGAATATATAGCTTAAAAAAATTTTAGGGAGTATGTGAGCAAAATTTTTTGAACACAGCTGATCTAGTATGTGAGCCTCCATCCACTACATGCCAGTAGCATTTTCCCAGTAGCGACAACCAAAAATGTTTCCAGACATTGCCACATATCCCCTGGAAAGCAAAATTACTTTCTGTCATTCCTCCATCATTTAAATAGAGCATACTTATCTCCTTCAGTCGGTAACATAGAAAATGTGTTAGCATTTCAGATGTTTGTTTATCTCAGTTTCTGCTACGTGCGCGTGCTCATGCTCAGTCGTTCACTTGTGTCCAGCTCTTTGCGACCCCATGGACTGGGGCCTGCCAGGCTTCTCTGTTCATGGAATTTTCCAGGCAAGAATACTGGAGTGGGTTGCCATGCCCTCCTGCAGAAGATCTTCCCAACCCAGGGATCGAACCCACATCTCTCATGTCTCCTGCATCGGCAGGTGGATTCTTTACCACTGTGTCACCTGGGAAGCTGTCTGCCATATAGCTCCAGTCAAAAGCATGACCTAAGATGGCAGACCAAGAGCTACAACTTAAGGGACGTGATAATAATTGATTCACAAAACTCAGTAAGCTTTATCCCTGTATCAAGGCAGATGGCCAAACAGGTACATATAAATCACCTGTTGACTTTTGTTGCCCCATCTCTGTCGATCCTAACATTATAAGCCCTTGCATATATCTGGAGTCAGTGTGAGAAAAGGCTATGTGGAAAACTATTACTGTTTTGTAAAGGTTCTTATTATTAAGGACCTTTTCTCTACTACATTCCTTTACTCCTATGTCATGTACCAAACCAAGTTCCCACAGTGGTTTAGAGGTGAATTGGTATGCTTTTAGTTATATCACAGTAGCTCTGTAGCTCTTTTCGCCTTACTACCAGGAGCCTCTAAGCTAAATTTGTGGTCAATTATACTATCTTCCCTTAGTTGTTTCCTAGGATAAGTATTTCTTCACTCTCTCTCTCCCTTTCATTTTATTACCTTCTTTCTTGTCTAAATGGTTCTCAGTTTTACTGAATCTTTGCTTTTTAGCATGAGCATCTTCTTGTGATGGAAATGTAAATACATTAAATAAGTAAAGTTTATGGGATGATATAGTTTGAACTATCAGTAACACAACCAAAGAGTGAAAAGTCAATACAGGATATTTTTCCTAGCATCATTCTCTCAATGTACTATGGCCTAAAAAAGGACAGTCATTTGTTGGAAATCTTAAGGTAATTATAAAGTAGAAAATAAATGCCATTTATTTTTCTTTCATAATAAAACACTGGGGTCTCTGTGGGTTTTTTTTAAGTCTATGATACCAAATTCTATTTTCATTTTCTCAAAAAATTGTAATCATTGATGTTAAGCATAGAGATAAGCATTTTCTGAAACTAGCCTAAAGGTATTAGTACCTTTTAGTCAGAAATGGTGAAGGAGTAAAAAGTACTAACATTTATTGATTGCCTACTAAGTGCTCTGCTTTATGCTAGATAATTTATATCACATTTTATCCCCACAATAATCTTATGATCTTAATGCTGCTTTTATCTACATGGAATCCAAGTTTCTGAAAGAGGCAATGTATAGATAGGTGATTCTCATTCCAAAGTTCTTACTTTGTATGATGAGGCCATAAAAGCTTCAGGACAGTACCTGCTTAGCACATAGTAAGCTCTATAAGTGTTACTTCCTCTTATTAAGTCATCTGGGTTATGAATAAAGATCAAATTACTGAATGCTGAGATAACATACCACATCAAATCCTAGAGGGAATGGAGAAGCAAACCCATTTAGAATAAGTAGAAAGCTATTTAGAATAAAGAAGAATCTTAGTTTATTGTAGGTTACATCTATAAGAATTTTATAAACTGAAAATACAAAAGTAGATTATGTTTTATGTAATGAATTACCTGATTAGTTGTCAACAGAAAATTGGAGAAGTATTCTTCACTGTAGAGGTGAAGTAAAGAACAGTAATATGCAGTTCTTCCTTGGTCATCTTTGTCAAGGGCAGGAGATTGAACATTATCTTTATCTTATCTTGTACATGAATATATATAATATAGCTTTTCCTATCTAAATTAAAATCTCATATGGGGAGCTGGTTGTTTTGAACATTAGATTTTCTTGTGTGCATTGCTAGCCTTAGGAAAAAAGCATAATTACATAATTTTCCACAGAAAAAAGAAATAATGGATTCTTGCTTTTTTCTGCCTTTAGTTCAGTGTTTTCCAGCACCTAACATAATTTGTAAGGATTTTGGTGGCAACGAAACACATTTTACTGGACACGAAGTTGGTTTTTTCAAGCCTATATCTTGCCGAAATGTGTAAGTATATTACTGAAGCTAAATTTTCAGATTTACTTGCCTGAGTTAAATCTCAGCTGGGTGGAATGAAGAGTAAAGAGTTAATTTATAAGGAGAATCCTGCATTAACGTAACTTTTCTCTTTTTGCTTTTGTCAGAAAACCTCTATTTTAAGTGTGTGTATTGTTTTAAAAATACAGTTTACCAACCAAGTAAAGTTTAGTAGTTCACTGTATGGGATAAATAGACTGAGTGGCTTCAGGCCATGTCAGTTCAGTCAGTTTATGCTACCAAATGGGTTATGAAAAAATTATGTTCTCAAAATTTGGGGACTTTCTGGAGTGCAAATAAGGGACTGCATACCTACAGTATTAAAAGAATGCTAATTAGTAATCATTTGCATTTGGAAACTTGGTTTCATTCTTTATAATTGTTTTGGATGACGAATGATAATGTTAATTCAGAAATTTATTAAGACAAATGACTTTATTTTGTTGGGAATATTCTTAGCTTAAAGAACTTTTAAGTTGGCCGTTTATTTTTGCTGCAGTAAAGCAGTAAAACAGTTTATTCTTATACTTCTACTTTGTACTGACAGCATGATTTAGTTTTGCCCGTTTTTATTAATTCCTGGCATTGTATTTTTACCTTTTACTGTATGTTGTTGCATTTTATATAATGGTACCTATTTTGCAGTTGTATAAAGAAAGACCGTTATTTGTTTCTGCAAGTTCCATTAGAATTCTTAGAAATTACTACTAGAGTCTTTTTTCTCTTTTGACCCTACATTACAAAGTTAATGAGGAGCTTTAGATTCTATCTTGCTGTGTAATCCAATCACTTAAGCTTCTTGGGTTCTAAGATTTCTCATTAGTAAAATAATAATTGTTAAGAGGAATTATTTTCAAAGTACTTAGATATGGTTTAGTCAGTTTTTTTAATTTATAGATTGATATTTCCAAATGACAAATAATTTGTTAAGTGTTGATGGTCCAAGAAAACATTTGTTAAGAACCACTCAAGTTGGACACGGCAGATTAATTTTACCTGTAATGTTCACATCGCAATGATCTGCCACTTAATTTCCAAGTTAATTCTGATTTTTCTTTTAATGTCTCTGAGTAGATTAGACTGAAATGCAACTGAGCTATACTAATCATGCTCACAAGACATTCATGTCAATTGTGATAAGAAATATAATTATCAAGGAAACTAGATACTCCAAGCCTACTGGCCAACTTACTTCTCTCCTATAGTAAAGTCCAAAATTCCAAAATAGGATTTGCTTGATGAGCATTGAATCAGAACAAAAGGAGTTAGGTTGATGGATAATTTTAATGATAAATCAGAAAAGTAAGATAACCTAATACATTACTTTCCTCTATCAGAATATTCAGTATATGCCTTTCAAACACCTGCTGGTCAGCTACTGAATAAAGATTCACTGACAAATTGCTAATTCATTGAGTGTTCCCTTTTCCAGTTTACACATATTTTCCTTCTCCTGGCATATCCTTTCATAATATTGATACTTGATTAAAACTCCATCTTACTATCACAGATGTGGCCATTCTATAATGTATTCTTTAGCAGCTGAAGTCTATTAACTATGTCTAATCAGTTACCAAGCCACACCTGTTTATACTGCCCATCTACGCTGGTTGGAGCAGCCTACCTGTTCTAACAGATGCCTTTAGAATTTTAGTGGCTTAACCCAGACAGTTTTATTCTTAACGCATATCATAATCCAATTTGTGTTGATTTGGAGGTCTACATGGGCTGAAGGAAGTGATAGTTGCTCCATGCAGACATGCAAGGGTCTTTACCTTTCATCTTTTGACTTTACTTCCTCTAGTCCTTAGAGTCTTTTCCATTCAGCCAAGAGATGGAGAGAGGAGATGGAACACCTATAGACATGTTTTATGGACCAGACCTGGCATACATGATGGCTTACCTCACTTCTGTCCTCATTCCATTGGCCAGAACTAAGTGATGGCTGCATTTAACTGCAAAGTGAGCTAGAATATATTAATACACAGGCATACCTCAGAGATATCATGAGTTTGATTGCAGATCAGTGCGATAAAGCAAGTTACATGAATCATCTGGTTTCCCTGTGTATATAAAAGTTATATTTATACTATGTGTAGTCTATTAAGTGTGCAGTAACATTGTGTACAAAAAACTGTACCTTAATTTAAAAATAATGCTGTTGGAAAAATGGCACTGACAGACTTGCCTGGTGAAGGGTTGATACAGACCTTCAATTTGTAAAACACCTCAGTTTATCTGTAAAGCGCAATAACACAAAGCGCATCAAAACAAGTAGTTTTAGCTGTATACAGTTTTTACTGTATGATACAGTAGTTTAGCTGTATGCCTATGAGAAAAAGCAAAATGATTTGATGAACAGTTTGATAAATCTCTGCTGCACCACCAGTTTTTAGATTATTCTTTAGGGTGATTTATTTATATAGATCACTGCTTTTCTAATTTCTTTCCCCTTACTAGCCAAGCTTTTTGAGAGGCTTGTTTCTATAATATTTATCTTTTATGAATTTTTAGTCTAATGCAGTATGGCTTTTGGCCATACTAAAATTTGCCAGTGATCTTTGTTGCTATATCAAATGGATATTTATAGTCTACAATCCTTCTACAGCATTTGGTATTTCTTTTTCTTAAAATACTTTGTTTCCTTGACTTACAGTATAAAACACACTTCAATTTCCTTTGACCCCTATTATTTTCCTTCTTTCTTATATCTTGATATTCATAAGATTATGTCCTTGGTCCTTTTCTCTTCTTCATTCATCCATCCACCCCTTTGGTTTCTCATACCATCTTTATATAAAGATCCCAAACTGAATCTATTGTCTCTTCCTTCAATCATTTCCTCCTTTGTATTAATGAATGCAGCTGTTCTGTCCAATTCCATAAGCAGAAACTTTGGAGTCATTCTCCAAAGAATGACTCATTCCCCACATTTAGTCTGGTTGCTTCTGCGTTTAATATTTCCCAGTTTTGTTTCCTTTTCTCTTCCACTGCTAGTAGCCAGTAGATTATCACTTGAGTGTCTACCAAGTCTCCCAGATTATTTCTCTACTGCTATTCTGGTGATCCATTTCAATGTAGAGGGGGCACTACTGCCCTCAGTGCAAACTCTGACATCCTTATAATATTAGCTGCATAGACAGGATCTCTGGGCTGTTTACTATCTCCCCCAATTCCCTGAAAATGTCTTAATTGTGAGTGCAATGCAAAAAATAGGATTATAAGCAGGAGACATGATCAGATTTGACTTTAAAATGTGATTCCAGCTACCTCTTTATTTCTTTACTCTTATTTGTAGCAACTCCTTGAAAGGATTATCTAATGCTTCTTTTCTTTAGTTTTTTTCCAACTTTTTTTTTTTTGAGTTAACATTGGTTTGTAACATGTTTCATGTATACGTTATAATTCAACTTCTATATATACTGCAGGCTGTTCACCACCAAGTCTAGTTCCCATCCATCATTGTGCAGTTGATCCCCTATACCCATTTCATCCACCTCCCACCTACCTTCACCTCTGGGGACTACCAGTATCTTCTGTTTCAGTGTGGTTTTTTTTTTTCATGTTATTTTTGTTGTTGTTCATTTACTTATTTTTTGTATGTGCCACATATGAGCAAAATGGGTTTCCCTGATGGCTCAGTGGATAAAGAATCCCCCTGCAGTGCAGGAGACACAGAAGACAACAGGTTCAATCCCTGAGTCAGTAAGATCCCTTAAGGAGGAAATGGCAGCCCACTCCAGTATTCTTGCCTCGAAAATCCCATGACCAGAGGAATCTGGTGGGTTACAGTCCATGGGGTCACAAAGAGTCGGACATAACTAAGCATGAGCATAGACTATGTCCCATTGTCTCTGCAAGGCTCAGGCCCAGCCATGTGCAAAATCATATGATCTTCTCTATCTCACTTCTTTCACTCAACACAGTGCCCTCAAGATCTTTCCATGTTGCCACAAATGGCAAGATTTTTTTTTTTAATGAATGAGTAGTAGTCTTGTATGTTTAGATATGTGTATATATCTTTTTTATCCATTCACTCACCAGTGGGCCTTAGGTTGTTTCCACATCTTGGCTATTGTTAATAATGCTGCAGTGAACATTGGAATGCGTATATATTTTTGAATTAGCATTTCCTTATTCTTTGGATAAATACCCAGACATGTAATAGCTAGATCATTTGGTAATTTTATTCTTAATTTTTTGAGGAATCTCCATACTGTTTATCATAGTGGCTGCTCCAAATTACATTTCCACCAGCAATGCATGAGTGTTCCCTTTTTCTCCACATCCTTTCCAACGTCTCGTTTTTTCTTGTTTTTATGATAATAGCCATTCTAATGTGTGAGATGATACCTCATTGTGGTTTTAATTTGCATCTCTCTGATGATTTGTGATATTGAACATCTTCTTTTCAAGTGCCTATTAGCCATGTCTTAACTGGAAAATTGTTCAGATCCTATGCCCATTTTTAAATCGGGTTGTTTGTTTTGTTGTAATTGAGTTGTATGATAAGAATTGCACTGAATCTGTAGATTCTATTAGGTAATTTGTATTTTAGCAATGTTAATTCTTCCATTTCCTGAGCATGGGATAATTTTACATTTCTCTGTGTTTTCTTCAATTAATTTCAATAATGTCCTATAGTTTTCAGTGTACAGGTCTTTCATTTCCTTGGTTAAATTTATTCCTAGGTATTCCATTATTTTTGTTGCAATTATAAATGGGATTTTTTAAACTTATTTTTCTTCTAGTTGTTCATATAAAAGAGAGCAGATTTTTGTATATTGATTTTCTACCTTGCTGTATTTGTTTATTATTTCTAATAATTTTTTTGGTAGAATGTTTAGGGTTTTCTGTATATAAAATTGTGTCATCCACAGTGACAGTTTTACTTCTTCCTTGCCAATATGGTTGTCTTTTATTTCTTTTTCTTGCCTAATTGCTCTGGCTATGAATTCTAGTATTACGTTGAATAAGAGTGATAAGAGTGGGTATCCTTATCTTGTTCCTGATCTTAGAGGGAAAAGCTTTCAGTTTGTCACTGCTGAATATAACAGCTATGGGTTTGTTATATATGGCCTTTACTATGTAGAAGTACATTCCTTCTGTATTCATTTTACTGAAAGTTTTTTTTTTGTCATAAATGAATGTTGAATCCTGTCAGATGCTTTTTCTGCATAAATTGAGATGATCATATGATTTTTATTCATTTTGTTAATATGGTGTATCACATTGATTGATTTGCAAATGAACCATCCTTGCATTCCTGTAATAATCCCATTGATCATGGTATGTAATCCTTATAATGTATTAGGTTTACTAATGTGTATTTGGTTTGCTAATATTTTGTTGAGGATGTTTACATCTGTGTTCATCAGGGAGATTGTTTTGTAATTTTCTTCTCTTTTGATGTCCTCGTCTTATTTTGGTATCATAGTAATGTTGGTTTTCTAAATTGAGTTAGGAAGTGTCCCCTCCTCTTCAGTTTTTTGGAAGAGGTTGAGAAAGATAGATATTAAGTCTTTGAATGTTTCGTAGAGTTCACCAGTGAAACCATCTGGTCCTGGACTTTTGTTTTTGGGGGAGGTTTTTGATTATCATTTTAATCTCTTAGTTGGTAATTGGGCTATTCAAATTTTCTATTTCTTGTGGATTCAGTCTTCGAAAGCTGTATGATTCTAAAATTTATCTGTTTCTTCTGAGTTGTCCAATTTATTGGCATACAGCTATTCATAGTAGTCACTTATAAGCCTTTATATTGGGCTGACCAAAAAGTTCTTTCTGGATAAGATGACATGGAAAAATCCAAATGATCTTTTTGGCCAACCCAGTATTTCTTTGAAATCCATTGTAACTTCTCCTCTTTTATTTCTGATTTTACTTATCTGAGTTCTCTCTTTTTTTAAGTGAGTCAGGTTGAAGGTTTGTCAACTTTATCTTTTCAAAGAACCAGCTCTTAGTTTTATTAATCTTTTCTATTTTCTTTTTGGTCTCTGTTTCATTTATTTCCAATTTCATTTTTATTATTTCCTTCCTTCTACTGATTTTGGGCTTCATTTTTTTTTCCTTCCTTTTTCTAGTTTCTTTCAATGTATGGTTAGATTATTTGTGGTTTTTCTTGTTTCTTGAAGTAGACCTGTATTTCTTTAAACCATTCTCTTAGTACTGATATTACATGTGTGTCAGAGATTTTGGTATGTTGTATTTTCATTTCTCTTCAGATATTTTTAAAACTTGCCCTTTAATTTTTTCACTGATGCAATAGTTGTTCAATAGTTTGTTGTTTAATTTCCACATATTTATGATTTTTTTCAGCTTTCTTAAAATTCATTTTTAGTTTCATACCATTGTGGTCAGAAAAGATACTTGATATAATTTCAGTCTTCTTAAATTTATTAAAGCTTGTTCTATGCCCCAGCAGATGGTTTGTCCTTGAGAACATTCTGTGCGCCCTTAAGAAATATGTTTATTCTGCAGATTTTGGATAGAATGTTCTGTATACATCTGTTATTAAGTCTCTTTGGTCTAGTGTCTCATGTAAGGTTGAGTTGTCCTTGTTCTCTTTCTGGCTGTGTGATCTATCCATTTATTGTGGGTTGTTAACGTTTCCTCCTCTCACTGTGATGCTGTCACTTTCTCCCTTTAAGTCAGTTATAGGCTTTATAGATTTTGGTGCTCTGTTATTAAGTGCGTATATATATCAGTAATATGTTTTCTAAATGAATTATACTCTTTATCATTCATATATAATGCCCATCTTTGTCTCTTGTTAACTTTTTTGGTCTGAAGTCTGTTTTGTCTGATATGAGTGTGGGTAACGCCTGCTTTCTTTTGGCCACCATTTGCTTAGAGTATCATTTTGCAGTCCTTTACTTAGAACTGAGATGAGTCTCCTAGAATCAGCATATAGTTAGGTCTTATGTGTTAATCCATCCAGGCATTCTATGTCTTCTGCTTGGTGAATTCAATCTGTTTATTTTCAGAGGGAGAGAGAGAGAGAGAGAGAGAGTGTGTGTGTGTGTGTGTGTGTGTATGTGTGTGTGTTTTCCATGCTGTGTGGCATGCAGGATCTTAGTTTCCCAACCCGGGATCGAACCCATGCCCCCTGCAATGGAAAAACAGTCTTAACCACTGGACCACCAGGGAGGTTCCCATTTAATGTGACTATTGATGTATGAGGACTTGGTATTGCCATTTATCTTGTTTTTCTGGTTCTGTAGTTCCATTGTTTCTTTTTCTTTGCATTTCTGTGCAAGGAAATGTAGTCTTCTATGATGTTTTTCTCAGTTTTCTCTCTTTTTTTTATGTTTTGGGTCTCTGCTCTAGATTTTTGTTTTGTGGTTGTCATGAGGTTTGTATAAACATCTCAAAGATAGTCCTTTTTCTGTTGGTAGTATCTTCTTTAAAAATTTTATCTGTTTACTTTTGGCTGTACTGGATCTTCGTTCCTGCACAGGCTTTTCTCTAGTTGTGGTGAGTGGGGGCTACTCTCTAGTTGTGGTGTACGGGCTTCTCATTGCGATGGCTTCTCTTGTTATGGAGCACAGGCTCAGGGCTGCACAGGCTTCAGTCGTTGCAGCACATGAGTTCAGGATGTAGCTTCTGGATTCTAGAGCACAGTCTCAGCAGTTGTGGCACACGGGCTTGGTTGCTTCATGGCATGTGGGATCTTCCCAGCCCAGGGATTGAACCCATGTCTCCTGCATAGGCAGGCAGATTCTTATCACTGAGCCACCAGGGAAGTCATGTTGGTAGTATCCTATCCTCCTATTCCTATAGAGGTTACATCTTTTTTCCTTTTGCCCTTTTATATTTTTGTTGTCACAAATATGTCTCAGCACAGAATACTGTGAATTCATTAACAAATTGATGTAGCTATAGTTATTTTTTTTCACCCTTTAATCTTTGCTATAATTCAGTGTTTAACAACCTGTTTTTAATGATTTGTGTTTTGTTTTAATTTGGCTGTGCCAAGTCTTCGTTTCAGCACACGGGATCTTTGTTGCCACATACTAGATATTACTTGTGGCATGTGGGGTCTAGTTTCCTGACCAGGGATTGAACTGGGGCCCCCTGCATTCAGAGTGCAGAGTCTTAACCACTGGACCACCAAGAAATTCCCGGCAACCTATTCTGATATATAGTTACCATTTTCTGATTCTAGTTATTAGTTTAAAATTTTTTGTACTTTTGCTTTTTCGTTTCAAGTAGAAGGATTTTTTTTAAGTATTTCTTGTAAGGAAAGTCTAGTGATGATAAACTCCCTCAACTTCTGTTTGTCTGAGAATGCCTTTATTTCTCCCTGTATCTGAATGAAACTTATGCTATATAGAGTATTCTTGGCTGACAGTTTTTATCTTTCAGTATTTTGAGTTTGTCATTCTACTGTCATTCTTGGCCAATAGAGTTTCTGCTGAGAAATCTGCTGATCACCTAGTGGGGGTACGTTAGTAGGTTGCTGTCTTTTTTCCCCTGGCTGCCTTTAAAGTTGTTTCTTTGTCATTGACTTTTAAGTTTTAATGTGTCTTGGGGAAGGTCTTTTTAGGTGTTCTATTTGCTACGTGGGCTTGTATATCTAACTCCTTTCCCAGATTTGAGACATTCTCAGCCACTCCAACACTCTTGCCTGGAAAATCCCATAGATGGAGGAGCCTGGTGGGCTGCAGTTCATGGGGTTGCTAAGAGTGGGACACGACTGAGCGACTTCCCTTTCACTTTTCACTTTCATGCATTGGAGAAGGAAATGGCAACCCACTCCAGTGTTCTTGCCTGGAGAATGCCAGGGATGGAGGAGCCTGGTGGGCTGCCATCTATGGGGTTGCACAGAGTTGGACACTACTGAAGCGACTTAGCAGCAACAGCAGCAGCTATTACTTAGAAGGGGGGGTGACAGAAAATGCGATGGTTGGATGGCATCACCAACTTGATGGACTTGAGTCTGAGCAAGCTCTGGGAGTTGGTGATGGGACAAGGAAGCCTGGCGTGCTGCAGTCCATGGGTTCACAGAGTCAGACATGACTGAGTGACTGAACTGAACAGCTATTACTTCCTTGAATAAGCTGTTTGCTTCTCCTTCTCTTTTCCTTCTGGTATACCCATTGTCCTTATGTTGCCTTTCTAATGGAGTTGGATAGTTCTTGTAGTTTCTTCATTAAAAAAAAAAAAGACTTAGTTCTTGCTCCTCTTTCACCTGAATCATTTCTCAGTTTCTGTCTTTAAGCTCACTAATTCTCTCTTCCATATGGTCTACTATTTCCATTGTTTTTTAATGCCATTCTTCATATCATTTATTGAGTTCTTCAGCTTCATAACTTCTGTTTGGTCTTTTTTAAGAGTTTCAGTCTCTTGGATAAAATGTTCCTTCTTTTCATTAATTTTTTTCCTTAGTTCATTGAACTGTTTTTCTGTTTTCTTGTAGCGTGTTAAGTTTCTTCCTGATAGCTATTTTGAATTCTCTATGAGACCACAGTCTTCTGTGATTTTAAGTTTGGTTTCTGGAGAACGGTCGTTTTCTTTTTCTGATGCTGTGTTACTGTGGCTTTTCACGGTGCTTGATGAGTTGTTCCTTTGCTGGCATGGTTGAGGTAGTGAATACCTTTCTCATTTAGGTAAAACTTTATTTACTTTGATTCTAACAGTAATTCTAATTACCAATTACAGGTTGGTAATTAGAGTACTTTCTTTTGCTTTTCAGTAGGTGGCACTGCAGCACAATTTATAGCCTGGTCTCTCTGACCTGAGCTGCCTCTGGCTATATTTAATTGGCACTTTCTGCCCTCTGTCACCTCTGCCAGAGGTGTCGTCAGAGCCCTCATCATCTCTGCTTCTTTCCTGTGGGGTTACTGGTGCCTTGATACTGCAACAGTTGCTGTCGTTGCTGGCATCACCACCAGGGACACCAGGATGGCAGGTCTCTCTGCCACAAGGTTGCCTGGGTTGTGGACTCTGCTGCAGCGGTGAGGGCAGGGGAGAGCCAGGTTTGTGGGTACTGTAGGATGGGACAGAGTCACGGGCACTGCTATGGCCCTTCCAGTCTCCCTTAAGCCTGCTCTCTTCTATATTTTGCCCTCATTGTTGCCAGAATTGCTCTTGGTGAGGTCACTAATGCTGTCCTCTTGGTTAAATTTAGTGGTAAATTCTCAGGCATACTTATATCATCCATCAGTCACATTTGGCACAGTTGATCATTCTGTTCTTCTTAATACACTGACTTCACTTGCTTCAAAAATACCACACACTTTTTTCTTTTTTAACTTTTTTATTTTGTATTGTAGTAAAGCCGATTAACAATGTGATAATTTCAGGTGGACAGCAAAGGGATTAAGCCATACGTATACATGTATCCATCCTCCCCTAGATTCCCCTCCCGTCCAGCCTGCCACATAACATCGAGAAGAGTTCCCTGTGTGATACAGTAGATCCATGTTGACACCACACTCTTTTGGTTTTACTTTTCCTCACTTTTACTCCTTTCTGGTTTCATCTCTTCTTGATCTGGGAAGGTTTGTTGTACATTATTGTGACAATAGCTCGCAAATACTCCCCTGCAGGCTATCTTCAGCATAGCAACTAGAATGACTATTTTTACACCATACCTCTGCTTACCTCTGCAGTAGCTTCACATATCACTCACAGTAGAAGATGGTGTTTTTATAGCACTTAACAATGGTATTCAAGGCCCTGCATGATCTGCCCTCTTTGCCCTGTTCTCTCTTTGACCTTGTCTCCTTCTGTTCTTCCCCTCTTCTACTCCATTCTTCCTACACTTGCTTCATTAATAGACCTTGAACATGCCAGGTAGGCTACCTTTGCAACAGCAGTTTCTTTTGTCTGGGACACTCTTCCGTCAGAGGCATGGCATGGCTAAATCTCTTACCTCCCTTAGGTCTTTGCTGAAATACCACCTTCTCAATGAAGCTTACTCTTGTCACTCCACTTAAATGGCCCTTATCTATATCCCTGGCATTCTGAATTCCTTATACACCCTAATCCACTTCTTTTTTCATAGCATTTATGACTGTCTTTTTTTTAAATTTTTTATTTATTTGGCCACACCAGGTCTTAGTTGCGCATGTGGGGTGGGGTCTTCAAACTTCATGTCTGCATACAGGATATTATAGTTGCAGCACATGGGATCTAGTTCCCTGATCAGGGCTCGAACCTGGGCCCCCTGCATTATGAGCACAGTCTTAGCCACTGGACCACCAGGGAAGTCCTTCTTTATGACTTTCTAACACACAGTTTCTTTTTAAAATATGTTTAGGTTCATGGGCTTCCCTCATAGCTTAGTTGGTAAAGAACCCACCTGCAATGCAGGAGACCCCAGTTTGATGCCTGGGTTGAGAAGATCCCCTGGAGAAAGGATAGGCTGCCCACGCCAGTCTTCTTGGGCTTCCCTTGTGGCTCAGCTGGTTAAGAATCTGCCTGCAATGCAGGAGACCTGGGTTCATTCCCTTGGGAAGATTCCCTGGAGAAGGGAAAGGCTAACCACTCCAGTATTCTGGTCTGGAGAATTCCATGGACTGTATAGTCCATGGGGTCGCAAAGAGTTGGACACAACTGAGCAACTTTCACTTAGGTTTATTACTTGCTGCCACTAGATTGTAAGCTCTTTAAAGGCAGGAATTTTCATCTCTTCTGCTCATTAATATATCCCAGTAGCCTGAAATAGTCCCTGGCACTCAGTAGTCACCCAAAAAGCATTAATTGAATGGATGAATGAACTGATTAACAAACAGTAATAATTAACATTATTTTCTAAAATGTTTACATGTTGGAAATATATTAATGTGACATTCAGGTTCTGATTCTGTGCAGGAATGGCTATTCATACAAGGTGGCGGTTGCACTGTCTCTTTTCCTTGGATGGTTGGGAGCAGATCGATTTTACCTTGGATACCCTGCCTTGGGTGAGTGTATTTTATTAAAAAAAAAAAAATTCTTGTGAAACTTGTAGGTAAATGTACCTATTCTTATAGATTGAATCTCTGCATACATGGAACCTGTAACTATTAATCTCTGCATACGATTAATAGTTACAGGTTCCATGTACCTGGAGTTGAATAGTCAATGTTTTTCTCTGATGACAGAGCTAGCAATTAGCTCTGTAGTAAACTTGGGTAAAAGATACTGACGTTACTTGTTTTTTTTTTTTCATCTTTATGAAAACACACACTCAAGACAGTATAGTCATTAGTAGACTGGGGTTGTCATTGCTAGTGCTATGTACACATTGGGTCTTCAACAAATGTTTTAGGAATAAATGCATATCTTTTCCTATCCCTCCAGAAATATTTGCCTTCTACCTGGATCTCTATCAGTGTTACTTTGGGAATAGAAACTACTTCTTTCAGGAGAAGTTGGGGTTGGAACTGCAGCAACCAGTATGAGCTGGTGTAGAGCCTGATTATTACCCCTAGCCTCCCTCCCCACACCTTCCTCCTGGTTGTAGTCTTTACATTTACCATAGTTACTAATGCTTGTGAAAGCTAGTCACATTTGATGATAGCTTTTGTTTAAATAATACTTTCACGTGTCTCCCCTTATTTGAGCCTTAAAACTCTCTGAGTTTATCATCCTGTTTAAATCTGCTTTAACAGGTAGGGAAATTGTCACCAAAGAGGTTAAAGGATTTGCTACCTCTGGAGGCCTTGCTTTATACTCTGATATATTTGTTATCATCATTGTTTTATGGATAGGGAACTTGTCATGAGATTAAGAGATTTACCCAAGGACACTCAGCTAGTGACCTGAATTTGAACCCAAATACTCTGGCTCAAGAGATCATGCTTTATTTACTATAGTACTTTGCTTCTATATTAGCCCTTCAGTGAGGAGTTTTAAAGTTTCTGAGCGCTCTGCTTTCTAGCTACCAAAGCTAATCTTATTCTTTCCATCTTGCTACCCACCAGAGATCAAAGAGGAATCTTCACTGTGAGGTTCAGTTCAGTTCGTTCTGTCAGTTGTGTTTGACACTTTGCCACTCCATGGACTGAAGCACACCAGGCTTCCCTGTCCATCACCAGCTCCTAGAGCTGGCTCAAACTCATGTCCATCAAGTCAGTGATGCCATCCAACCATTTCATCCTCTGTTGTCCCCTTCTCCTCCTGCCGTCAATCTTTCCCAGCATCAGGGTCTTATCGAATGAGTCAGTTCTTCGCATCAGGTGGCCAAACTGTTAGAGCTTCAGCTTCAACATCAGTCCTTCCAATGAATATTTAGGACTGATTTCCTTTAGGATTGACTGGTTTGATCTCCTTGCAGCTTAAAGTACTCTCAAGAGTCTTATCTAATACCACAGTTCAAAAACATCAATTCTTTCGTGCTCAGCTCTCTTTAGGTCCAACTCTCACATCCATACATGACTACTGGAAAAACCATAGCTTGACTAGACGGACCTTTGTCAGTAATGTCCCTGCTTTTTAATATGTTGTCTAGGTTGGTCATAGCTTTTCTTCCAAGGAGCAAGCATCTTCTAATTTCATGACTGCAGTCACCATCTGCAGTGATTTTGGAGCCCAAGAAAATAAAGTCTCTCACTGTTTCCATTGTTTACCCATCTATTTGCCATGAAGTGATGGGACCAGATGTCATGATCTTAGTGTTTTGAATGTTGAGTTTTAAGCCAGCATTTTCACTCTCCTCTTTCACTTTCATCAACAGGCTCTTTAGTTCTTCTTTGCTTTTGGCCATAAGGATGGTGTCATCTGCATATCTGAGGTTTCTGCTACTTCTCCCAGCAATACTGATTCCAGCTTGTGCTTCATCCAGCCCAGCATTTCTCATGATGTACTCTGCATATAAGTTAAATAAATAAGCAGGGTGACAATATACAGCCTTCACCTACTCTTTTCCCAATTTGGAACCAGTCTGTTGTTCCATGTCCAGTTCTAACTGCTGTTTCTTGACCTGCATAGATTTCTCAAGAGGCAGGTCAGGTGGTCTGGTATTCCCATCTCTTGAAGAATTTTCCAGAGTTTGTTGTGATGCACACAGTCAAAGGCTTTGGCATAGTCAATGAAGCAGATGTTTTTCTGGAACTCTCTTTTCTTCATTATATAAATTTTATGTTAGGATTAAATAAGGGAAATGTGTTGAGGGTGAGATTAAATTAAATTTAATAAGATCCAAACATTCCTTTAAGAAAAATTTTCTTTATAGATACTTTATGTATATAGCATTATTTCCTCTAATTGATTTATTCTCATACTTGTGCTGCTTTAGCTGAACCTTTTTTCACCATGAAGCCTTATTTTTCTAATATTCTGTCTTTGTGTTTTTAACTGTGTTAACATCTGTGATTTTTCTTTACATGGCAATAATTGGTATATTTTGTTTTGGCCATCTGTAGCATTAAAAGATTATGGATTCTCAAAGATAATAGCTCTTTTGGAGCAGTTAATGGTGGGGAGAGATACTCCTTTCATGGTGATATTACTCTAAAGTGTAAATATTTTCTTATGAGAATAACAAAGTGTTGTGTGTTTTTAAGTCCAAAACTTCAAAATCTTTGGTTATTGTATTCCTTTTTTCTTTTTAAGTTTGGAGTTACCAGTTTGGACTGGCATATTATATCCACGGATCATGGGACAAATAAAGGTACAAGGATTTGTAGGTTAAACTCTTCTAAGATTTGAAAGCTCTCCTTTATTGGTATAGGCACAAAAAGAATAGAGCTACCTAATTACCAAATCATTACAGAACACTTGGGCTTTGGCAAACAGCAGATTCAGTATGAAATAATCTACATTCTCTGAAATAGTTACACAGAAGAATATTTGCAAGACTCAACCTGTAATAAAGCAAAAAATAGCCCCAATTATTTTTAAATACCAAAAATTAATCTCTGTACTTTTTATTTTATACCCAAATAAATCCTTTTATTGAATTTGTATACTTTAAATGTAAAATGTAAGTTACTAAAGTATAAATAAAGTACACTGAAAACATGAGCTTTTTGAATATCATCTGGCAGCATAATCTTTTTGGAAGAATATATCTACGACAGTAATGACTCAGAATAAAAATGGATCCTTCTTGATTAGAAACATTTTTATTTGGAATTCCAAAACTTTAAAATCTAAATACATCATTTCTTTCCTTGATAAGATAAGTAAATAGGATCTGTACAAAGAGACCTAACAACTTTTTTACTTGGATAAAAAAGTCAGTCTACTTGTGGTTGTTCACAAATCCCTCCCTCCATCTTTTAAAAAATTAGTTTTGGTGCTCCAGATAATGAAATACATACAAGTAATGGTTTGCATTGGTTTTTATATCAAAAAGATTGTCCTCTGTATACCAGTGCCAAATCAAATCTTGCAGACAGAGTTTTGGATGAAGCAGAAAAGAATAGCTTTATTGCTTTGCCAGACAAGGAGGGACATGACAGACCTCTGCCCTCAAGACCTATGTGTCCCAACCCAGAAGGATTTGATGAGGAGTTTTATAGCACTAGTTTCAAGGGTAGGGTTGCTGACAAGTTAGCACGTGTACAGGGCCTGCACCCCTCTAATCTGGTCTCAGTTAATCTTGAAGAAAAGTGAAAAAAGTGAAAGTCACTCAGTTGTGTAGACTCTTTGCGACCCCATGGACTATATAGTCCATGGAATTCTGGCCAGAATACTGCAGTGGGTACCCTTGCCCTTCTCCAGTTGATCTTCCCAACCCAGATCTCCTGATTGTGGGCAGATTCTTTACACCAGTTGAGCCACAAGGGAAGCCCAAGAATACTGGAGTGGGTAGCCTATCCTCTCTCCAGGGGATCTTCCCAACCTAGGAATCAAACCAGGGTCTCCTGCATTACAGGCAAATTCTTTTTCAACTGAACTATTGGGGAAGCCCTAATATTGATGAGCCTCTCTGATTCCTGGACTCTGTTGGCTTGTTGGCTGCTCCTCTCCTGATTAGCAACTGTTCACATCTGCCATTTGGAACGCAGGAAAGATCATGGAGGCTGGATTCTCTTCCCTTCAAAAAAGAAAACAGAGACAGAAAGGCCAGGAGCACCACAGGGTCCTGGTCATTTTCAGTTTTAATAAATGCTGTTTAAAGTGTATGCTACTTTGTGTTTTTCAAGTTGATCATAGATTGTTTCTAGTTTTTTGATAGTCATACAACAAGTATTCATCAAACTCTGCCATACTGTTCAAGGAATTGACTTGAATAAGACAAATGAGAACCCTGTCTTCAGGAGTTTACATGGCATAGGAAGACAGAGAATTAATGAACAAACCAAGAAATAATTTCTGATCAACACTGTGATGGAAATAAATAGGAGACATGTGATAGAGTGCTGGGCCTGTTGGGGGGAACGGCATGCTTGAAGAATGCTCTGAAGAAGTACCCTGAGATGAGAAGAGCTGCAGGAAGACCACCATTGGAAGAGGGCATCATGAAGGCAAAGGCACTGGCACAGTTCCATTTTCTTCATAGAGTAGCAGTTCATTGAAGACAAACGTTTTTCAAACCATTCTTTTTTTTTTTTTTTGGCTGTGCTGGGTCTTTGTTGTTGCATGCGGGCTTTCTCTAGTTGTGGTGAGTGGGGTCTGCTATCTAGTTGTGGCTTGCAGGCTCAGTAGTTGTAGTGCAAGGGCTTAGTTGCCCAATGGCCTGTGAAATATTCCTGGACCAGGGATCAAATACATGACCCCTACACTGGCAGGCAAATTCTTAAGCACTGGACCACCAGAATGCAAAGTCATGTGGGCCTTAGGAAGCAAAATGGTTGTCTGAGGAGGTCTTATAAACAGCTGTGGAAAGAAGAGGAGCAAAAGGCAAAGGAGAAAAGGAAAGATATATCCATCTAAATATGGAGTTCCAAAGATTAGCAAGGAGAGATAAGAAAATCTCCCTAAGTGATCAATGCAAAGAAATAGAGAAAGACAGTAGAATGTGAAAAACTAGATTTCTTCAAGAAAATTATAGATACCAAGGGAACATTTCATGTAAAGATGGGCGCAATAAAGGACAGAAATGGTATGGACCTAAGAGAAGCAGAAGATATTAAGAAGATGTGGCAAGAATACATAGAAGAACTATACAAAAAAGATTTTAATGACAGATAACCACGATGGTGTGATGACTCACCTAGAGCCAGACATCCTGGAGTGTGAAGTCAAGTGGGCCTTAGGAAGCGTCACTACGAACAAAGCTAGTGGAGATGATGGAATTCCAGCTGAGCTATTTCAAATCCTGAAAGATGATGCTGTGAAAGTGCTGCACTCAATTTGCCAGCAAATTCAGAAAACTCAGCAGAGGCCACAGGACTGGAAAAGGTTAGTTTTCATTCCAATCCCAAAGAAAGGCAATGCCAAAGAATGCTCAAACTACTGCACAGTTGTACTCATCTCACACGCTAGCAAAGTAATGCTCAAAATTCTCCAATTCAGGCTTCAAGCGTAGATGCACCATGAACTTCCAGATGTTCAAGCTGGATTTAGAAAAGGTAGAGGAACCAGAGATCAAATTGCCAACATTCGTTGGATCATAGAAAAAACAAGAGAGTTCTAGAAAAACATCTACTTCTGCTTTATTGACTATGCCAAAGTCTTTGACTGTGTGCATCACAATAAACTCTGGAAAATTCTTCAAGAGATGGGAATACCAGACCACCTGACCTGCCTCTTGAGAAATCTATGCAGGTCAAGAAACAGCAGTTAGAACTGGACATGGAACAACAGACTGGTTCCAAATTGGGAAAAGAGTAGGTGAAGGCTGTATATTGTCACCCTGCTTATTTATTTAACTTATATGCAGAGTACATCATGAGAAATGCTGGGCTGGATGAAGCACAAGCTGGAATCAGTATTGCTGGGAGAAGTAGCAGAAACCTCAGATATGCAGATGACACCATCCTTATGGCCAAAAGCAAAGAAGAACTAAAGAGCCTGTTGATGAAAGTGAAAGAGGAGAGTGAAAAAGTTGGCTTAAAACTCAGCATTCAGAAAACGATGATCATGACATCTGGTCCCAGCACTTCATGGCAGATAGATGGGGAAACAATGGAAACAGTGAGAGACTTTATTTTCTTGGGCTCCAAAATCACTGCAGATGGTGACTGCAGCCATGAAATTAAAAGACACTTGCTCCTTGGAAGAAAAACTATGACCAACCTAGACAACATATTAAAAAGCAGAGACATTACTTTGCCAACAGAGGTCCGTCTAGTCAAAGCTATGGTTTTTCCAGTAGTCATGTATGGATGTGAGAGTGGGACTATAAAGAAAGCTGAGCACCAAAGAATTGATGTTTTTAAACTATGGTGTTGGAGAAGACTCTTCAGAGTCTCTTGAACTGCAAGGAGATCCAACCAGTCAATCCTAAAGAAAATCAGTCCTTTAATATTTATTGGAAGGACTGTTGCTGAAGGTGAAACTCCAATCCTTTGGCCACCTGATGTGAAGAACTGACTCTTTGGAAAAGACCCTGATGCTGGTAAAGATTGAAGGTGGGAGGAGAACAAGACGACAGAGGATGAGATGGTTAGATGTCATCACCGACTCGATGGCCATGAATTTGAGTAGGCTCTGGGAGTTGGTGATGGACAGGGAAGCCTGGCATGCTGCATGCAGTCCATGAGGTCACAAAGAGTTGGACACGACTGAGTGACCAAACTGAACTGGACCACCAGAGAAGTCCATGATCCATTCTTAATGTTCTTTTTATAAACAAATTGAAGGAAGGGAAACTGTGATATTTCCAAAATACTCTGTGAGGAGGAATGCAATTCAGAAATAAATGAGTGAATGGATATAATACATATACTGAATAAATGAGTAAATTTCCTTGGGCAGCTATAATAAAGTACAATTAATGGAAAAATAACTAAAGGAATTGTTGTACAAGATGGTGAATAAAAAGTTCGAGGTCTTTAGGAAACAGAAAGGTTGAGAGAATTTATTCATTTCAACAAATATTGAGCATCTCCCATGTGCCAGGCAATGTTGCAGGTACTAAGGACACAGAAGTAAACAAGACAGATAAAAGACCCTTCTCTAAGGGGACTTCCATGAGACAGATGGTAAACAAATGTAAAATATGAGGTAGGTGATAAGTGTTTTGAAGAGAACCAAAAGCATTATTTTATGTAGTGTCTATATTTTAATATTTTAGAAATTATTTCCAGCATGTGTTATCCCAGTACTTAGAACATTGTTCTACTGTATATCTAATACTAATGGGGGGGGATAGGGAATCATCTAATTTACCTAGATATTTCGGTCTTACTTGTGTATTTCCAAATGTGTGCCAGGAGGTGATCTCATCCATTCTTACAATTTTAGCTGGCATCTATTTGTAGTTGATGCTTAGAACTACCCTTTCACGAAGAGTCTTGCTTCGTATCATCTTTATATCTCAAATGGGATGTCTGGAGAGCAGCTCGGATTTAAATATAGAAGAGAGATTACTCATCCCACCCTCCACCCTCAATCTGCCTCTTGTGATTCCATCATCATGTTTTTATGTTGTATTATTACATGTCCTAGATTCTATGCTCTGTTATCGTCTGTTTTAGTTCCGTAGCTTTAAGGTTGGAGCCAAGGACAGAGGTGTACACAGAACTGGTGATTTTGACTATAGAGCTAATAAGAAACATAAGATGCTTAGGAAAAATGTATAGGATAAATTGAAGATAATTGGGTTACTAATAGCATTTTGCTACTTAATTAAAAGTTCAGTGTATTTTTTCCAGATTACTTTTTTATGCCTTGACAGTATTTAATTTTCTAGTATAAATAATATATTAAAATTTGTATCTACAGTGTATTAAGTGTACATGTATAAGGGTTTAGGACTAAAAGGTGTTCTGTAACTCTGTGTGCTGAGATTTAAAGATTTATTTTCTTAGGCCTTTTCTCAAGTTTTGTCAGATTACATTGAGTTTTTACTTCAGATTGTATTGTTTAAGTGAATGAATCATTTTTTGTAGTTTTTCTATGTAGAGGGTCTTTTAAACTTTTCTCTTATTTTTAGGTGAAGATCTGCTTTTTTTAAAAGTGTATATAAAGCGTTTGTGGTATATGTAATGATTTATTGGGAAATGGAAAAGTTTATTAATATTTATAAGGCTTTCCAGGTTGTAAATGACTTTATCTTCTTTTCCAGGTTTGTTAAAGTTTTGCACTGTGGGGTTTTGTGGAATTGGGAGCCTAATTGATTTCATTCTTATTTCAATGCAGGTGAGTTAGTTTCAGTCTAGAAGATGAACTACTTCTACATTCAAATTTGAGTTCTGAGGTACATTTTAAGTATGTTAGAAAGCTTTTTCATTTTTCTTCGGATGCTAGATCTAAAGGATCCATGGCCATGTTTTCAAGTAGCATTTGCCAACCTCTGCTCAATTAGTAGTTCTAAAAGACATAAGAACTTCTTTAAAAAGGATCTGTGCTCAAATATGATTTGTAAATGTGAGTGCAACTGAGATACAGAGATTTCTTTACTGGAGAACTTCTCAGAAGCTTAAAAATTTGTATTATGAACCTCTAAGAGGGATTAAGGTTATAAATATTTCCAACTTATTGTCTCTTTTCCTGTTACAGCTGCATTGTCACTCACTATAAAAGGATACTGGTGGGAGTCTTGTATTTACGTATGAATATGTAGAGGCAGAAACAAAATTTTTTTGCACTGGACAGGTTCTCTATACTAGTATTCTCTTGGTTGCAAATTGTAGAAACTGAAATCCAGCTGCTGCTCCTGCTGCTGCTGCTAAGTCACATCAGTCATGTCCAACTGTGCGACCCCATAGACGGGAGCCCACCAGGCTCCCCCGTCCCTGGGATTCTCCAGGCAAGAACACTGGAGTGGGTTGCCATTTTCTCTTGGTTGCAAACTGTAGAAACTGAAATCCAGCTAGCTGCAGCCAAAAAAGAAAACAAGAATGTCTGGGAGTGCTCTGGAAAATCCAGGAGTGGGGCTCGTCTTGGACAAGACCAAATCCATATAGTCAAATGATGTGCTCACCACTCTCCTCCTCTTCATCTCTGCTTCTCTGTGTTAGCCTCGTTTTCTCCTGCTGCAGAGGTTTGTGAAATGCTAACCTTAAGCATTCAAAAGTCCACCAGATATTTCCTATTAAATTATACTGAACTGGTTGTGGTTAACTCAGGGGGATTCTTAGAGTTAGAGAAGAGATGAATTTATCCCAACACATGTCACAAAACAGCATTTCAGTAAGCATTTATGGAGCACCTAATGTCTTCAGCAAGTGTGTCGGTGTGTATTTAGATTATCATCAGTTTTGCTCTTCTTTTTCATACAGTATTTCCATTCCTTAATTCTGTCTGCTTGATGTTATCCTTATGCTCTAAAAGAAAGTCAAAATCTCGGAGATTTTTGGTAACATACTGTGAGGAGGGGACCATACTGTGAGGAGGAGGCAACATATGGACCAATAAGATACCAGAATTAAACAAGGAAAATATTTGGTTTTAAAGTTGGAATTTTCCTGTCTTTATTCATAAACATATGCCTAACCAAATATCCTGCCTTCTCTGACTGTGGGACAGGCAAGCAGGCATGAAGAGGCTAAGGTTCTTCTGCACATATGCTTGGAAATGGGTTTCTCACTTAAATGAGGATCCAAGGAATTTAATGTACTATTGGGATTCTTTAAGGTATACAGAATTCAATGTCTTTAAAACGCAACCATTTAGTTAATATTTCACACTAGGTTCTTTCTTTGGTGATATCAGTGCCTTGTAGCTTTATTTATGTCAAATTATAGAGCTTATTTGTTGATTCAGCCACTATTTTCTGGTACACATATACATGAACTTTTCAGAACTAATAGTTCTTTTCTTAAATATCTAGAATTGAGACTATCACATCAACAAAGTATTGAGGTAGATTTAGAATGTTTGAATTTCTACACTAGGTTTCCCTAAATAAGACATTTTAATAGGGATGACCACTATAGACTGCTTTCAGACCAGGGGAAAAATTAGTCATTTTTCAAAAGTAGCCAAGTAAGATATATAGCCTTATTCTACCTGTTGTTTAATATATTTGACATGTGATGTTGACTGTATTAGTTTTAGAGAATTATTTTTTCAGTCAAGTAAGTTTTTACTATAAATATCATAAGTTATGTTAATATTTTTGTCTGGGATATACTTTTTCAATTTCTCATAAACCTTTTACATTCTATCATCTTTGTTTATTCTTCTCTTCTTTATTTTCTCCATCCCTAATTCTTTTCTTTTTACCATTAAATATTATTCCTCAATGAATTGCAGTGTTTTTTCTTTTGGGCTGTGATCCCAGAACTATATTGTGCATGAACTCAAAACCTATAAAAACATACTTTACTTCGCAGTGTTTATAAGAAATATCCAGGAAAATCCTCCTTAAAAAAATAGGTCTGGTTATATCATCTTTGAACTGAAACAATATAAAGTATAATGCATATATTACTAAGGTAAGTAAGTTTTAAATATAACTATACTTACTAAAAATGCTTTCATGAGTTTACTGTTAGTAAACTTTTGAAGTTTTTTCTGTTTTTTTCCTTAAAAAATATGCAAATAGCACTGTGTGAATGAATGGTATAAAACAATACATAGAATTAATTCATTTGTTTTGTGCATTCAACAGAGTTTAAATCAGTGGTACATGTATAGCATACAATTTTTTAGTTATAGGCAACTTTGTGTATAACTGCTGTGTATATAGTTATTCATAAGGCAAGTCTGAAAATTTTAAAACACTAATTTTATATTTATATATATTCATATATATCATGAAGGATAAATTAGGTAATTTGGTTTTTTTATCACAAAAAATATGAGAATATTTGATTTTATTTAAACCTCTTTTCTCACTCACACAATGAACATTTTTAGTTATATCAGAACCACTGATGTGTACTTCACCAACAGAAAGAAAAGAAAATTTATTCTGTTAAGTAGAGACAAAACAGCCACAATCAGAAAGATGAAGATGGGTAGAGGGAAAATGGAAATATGTGTTGGAATGTAGAAAGTTGTTAAAGTGAAGTATGTCAAGATTCATTGTGTTGATTTAAAAAAATTCATTTTCATTCCTATCAACATTGCAGAGTAGATTTCCTTAAAAGACTATTAACTGTGTAAGTAGCAAAATATACAAAGCAATATAATCTCCAAGAGAGTTTTAATTTTATAAATAAATTTATTAAATATCTCATTAGTTTGGCATTTAATATATGTAAGTTGGGGAGCTTCNGTGAAAGTGAAGTCACTCAGTCGTGTCCAACTCTTAGTGACCCCATGGACTGCAGCCCACCAGGCTCCTCTGTCCATGGGATTTTCCAGGCAAGAGTACTGGAGTGGGGTGCCATTGCCTTCTTTGATATAAAAACTAGATACCAAGTGTTCCAACAAGTTTTCTCTTATTTATTTAACTCTGGAGTGATATATTGGGGAAATGACCTGGAAAACTGAGGGAACTGATGATAATTTGGGTAGTCTCTACTTTGTCACATGATCTTAACTAGGTAGATTTCACTTAGTTCACCTACCTGTGGGCAGATTTTTATTTAGTGAATTAAAGGAATGTTCAAAAAACAAAGTAGTCCTGAGACTGAGCCCAATGCTGTTTTCCTCAGGAGATAGAATGCTGAATCTTATTCATTTCTTGAGGAATGATGTTTATAATGGTCATTTAGGATTAATTCTAATCAGTGTTTAAGTCAAATGAAGTCAGGGGATCTGACTGTATAATTTCTGGCGCTGTATGGAAATTTTACTGCTTAATTAAAATGTGAGTAATTAGATTTTTTAATGGTCTCATATTAAAATTAATGACATAGAAGTCAGCTCTGGACACAAACATGTAATTTAACTTTTAAGAGAATGGGAATTTACTTCTTTGGAGAATTGGGATGGACACAGGTTGCATCATTATCCTCTAATTGCAGACAGCTGTGTCATTTTACTTTTTCACCAGGTTAATAGATCTTCAGGAGATGATATGATCTTGCCAGTGTTAATATTTACATTCTTTATATGGAAGAAACTCTTAAATGGATTAGATAGTAAAATGATACGTTGATAGAATTGCATGAAGTGTTTGTTTTGTCCTTCACTCATTAATTCATCATAACATTTTAAATTTTAAGATACTTGAGTTATCTAAGCCATCTGACTTCAACAACAAGGCAAAGCCCGTAAGTAACTAAGGGATCACATCTGTTTGATAAAGTTTAGGTTTAGAAGTACTTACTGGTAACCAAAGAATGCTCAAACTACCGCACAATTGCACTCATCTCACACACTAGTAAGTGATGCTTAAAATTCTCCAAGCCAGGCTTCAGCAATACATAAATTTCCACATGTTCAAGCTAGTTTTAGAAAAGGCAGAGGAACCAGAGATCAAATTGCCAACATCCGCTGGATCATTGAAAAAGCAAGAGAGTTCTAGGAAAGCATCTATTTCTGCTTTATTGACTATGCCAAAGCCTTTGACTGTGTGGATCACAATAAACAGTGGAAAATTCTGGAAGAGTTGGGAATACCTGACCACCTGACCTGCCTCTTGAGAAATCTGTATGCAGGTCAGGAAGCAATACTTAGAACTGGACATGGAACAACAGACTGGTTACAAATAGGGAAAGGAGTACGTCAAGGCTGTATATTGTCACTCTGCTTATTTAACTTACATGCAGAGTACATCATGAGAAACGCTGGGCTGGAGGAAGCACAAGCTGGAATCAAGACTGTCGGGAGAAATATCAATAACCTCAGATATGCAGATGACACCACCCTTATGGCAGAAAGTGAAGAAGAACTAAAGAGCCTCTTGATGAAAGTGAAAGAAGAGAATGAAAAAGTTGGCTTAAAACTCAACATTCAGAAAACTGAGATCATGGCATCTGCTTCCATCACTTCATGGCAAATAAATGGGAAAACAGTGTCAGACTTTATTTTTTTGGGTTCCAAAATCACTGCAGATGGTGATTACAGCCATGAAATTAAAACACGCTTACTCCTTGGAAGGAAAGTTGTGACAACCTAGACAGCATATTCAAAAGCAGAGACATTACTTTGCCAACAAAGGTCCATCTAGTCAAGGCTATGGTCATGTATGGATGTGAGAGTTGGACTATAAAGAAAGCTGAGCACTGAAGAATTGATGCTTTTGAACTGTGGTGTTGGAGAAGACTCTTGAGAGTCCCTTGAACTGCAAGGAGATCTAACCAGTCCATCCTAAAGGAAATCAGTCCTGGGTGCTCATTGGAAGGACTGATATGAAGCTGAAACTCCAATACTTTGGCCACCTGATGCAAAGAGCTGACTAATTGGAAAAGACCCTGATGCTGGGAAAGATTGAGGGCAGGAGGAGAAGGGGACGACAGAGGATAAGATGGTTGGATGGCATCACCAACTCAATGGACATGGGTTTGGGTAAACTCCAGGAGCTGGTGATGGACAGGGACACCTGGTGTGCTGCGGTTCATGGGGTCATAAAGAGTCGGACACAACTGACTGAACTTAACTGAATTGGTAACCATCTTTTTTTCCTTTAACTTATTTTTGTTAGAATGCTAATTAAATATATAAAAACAAAAATACATTTTCTAATAACAATCAAAAGCTTATAAATTACAAACAAAACTACAACATTATTAAAGTTCAAATAAAGTAAGCTCTTTTCTGTGTGGTAAAAAAAAATATATACAGTACAAAATTTGTCATTTTAACCTGTTTAAGTGTACAGTTCTTTGGCATTAATTAGAGTGTAATGCAGCTCTCACCAGTATCTATTTCCAAAACTTTTTCATCTCCCAAAACAGAAACTCTGCATCCATTAAGCAGCAACTCCTCTTTTTCCATCCCCCAGTCACTGGTAACCTCCAATCTACTATATCCCAAAGAATTTGCTTGCTTTCTAGATGTTTCATATAAGTGGAATCATACACTATTTGTCCTTTTATGTCTGGTTTATTTCACTTTGCACAGTGTTTTTGAGGTTCATTGATATTGTGGCATGTATAAGAATTTCATTCCTTTTTATGGCTGAATAATAATGTTCCATTGTACGTATATACCACGTTTCTTTCATCCGTTCATCTGTTGATGGACACTTGGGTGCTTTCCACATTTTGTCTGTTGTGAATAATGCTGCAATGTACAAGTATCAGTTTAAGCACCTGTTCAGTTAGTTCTTTGAGAGTAACTACCTAGGAGAAGACAAACTTTTATATAAAGCTAATTGAAGAAAATATCTTCATGACATTAGATGACATTGTCTTCTTAAACAAGATCCCAAAAACAAACCATAAAGAAAAAGGTTAATTTGATACATTAAAATTAAGAAATTTTAATCATTTCTAAAAAGGATACCATGGACTGACCAAGTAACAGTTAATAGGCTGAGTTAAAGAACACTGTGGGGGCTATGGGCTCAGTTGCTCAGTCATGTCTGATTCTTTGCGACCCTATGGACGATAGCCTTCCAGGCTCCTTTTTCCATGGGATTCTCCAGGCAAGAATACTGGAGTGGGTTGCTATTTCCTCCTTCAGGGGATCTTCCCTACCCAGGGGTCAAACCCACGTCTCCTACGTCTTTTGCACTGCAGGTGGATTCTTTACTGCTTGAGCCATTGGGGACGCTAACAGTAGGAATTTACATGTGAAATACGCAAATCAATAAGATAATAGGAATTTAATAGTTAAATGAGCCCAGTGAACTAAAGGTGATCCACAGAATCACCCAAATAACTAATGTCTATATAAAGAGGTGTTTCTGTGCATTTACCCCCAAATGTTCATCCTTCTCTCCACCAGGGGACAGGGGACAACTCTGTCTGTTGTAGTACTGTTTGTGGTAGGAAGAAGTTGGAATTAACCTAGATGTGGAGAATGGATATATCCTCTGTAACACCAGGCAGCAGCTATACGCACTTGCCTGTTGTACATACAGCTACCATGGAAATGTCCTAAAATCTTAGTGTACTGTGAAAATTGTTTGAAATTGAACAAGATCTACAACAGTATCATTTGGATAATTAAAAATGGATATCCAAAGAAAATCAAATGTTTTTCAAGAATAAATATCCAAGTCATATACCAAGTTAAATAGATGCCCATTATTTGTGTGGGTACCTATGGGTGGGCGACTGGGATTATGGAGAGTTATAGTGTTGATGTATGGATGTGAGAGTTGGACTGTAAAGAAAGTTGAGCACCGAAGAATTAATGCTTTTGAACTGTGGTGTTGGAGAAGACTCTTGAGAGTCCCTTGGACTGCAAGGAGATCCAGCCAGTCCATCCTAAAGGAGATCAGTCCTGGGTGTTCATTGGAAGGACTAATGTTGAAGCTGAAACTCCAATACTTTGGACACCTGATGTGAAGAGCTGACTCATTGGAAAAGAACCTGATGCTAGGAAAGATTGAGGGCAGGAGGAGAAGGGGACGACAGAGGATGAGATGGTTGGATGGCATCATCGACTTGATGGACGTTGGTTTGGGTGGACTCCGGGAGTTGGTGATGGACAGGGAGGCCTGGCGTGCTGCGGTTCATGTAGTTGCAGAGAGTTGGACACGATTGAGCAACTGAACTGAACTGAACTGATAGTGGAGGTGAAAGATTAAGAACAGAAAAACAGGAAATTTCATGATCACTGCTTAACATTCTTTACTTTAATGTGAACTTCTAGAGTTTTCTGATTTATTATTCTTGCTATAGACTTTCCACCTACTGAAAAGCCAACTTCTTTAAGTAAACAATTCAAAGTTGTTTTTTTTTTTTTTTCATTTAAGCTGCAAATAAAATTTCATGGTTGAAAACAATCAGGAATGACAGGAAAGAGGAAATTAGATTTCACCCAATTCCTCCAAACCACCACCAGCGATCTTTATAGAATAGGGGTGTGATAAGATGAAAGATGCCTGTATCAAATCCCCAGAACCTGTGAATATTGTCTTATTTGGAAAAAGTGTCTCTGCAGATGTGATTAAATTTTGATATGAAGAGATTATTTTAGATTATCTGGATGGGCCCTAAATCCAATGACAAGTATCCTTATAGGAGGCAGTAGAAAAGACGCAGACAAACACACAGTAAAGAAGGTGATGTGAAGACCTTCACCCCAAGAGATCAAGGTGATATGGCCAGAAGCTAAGTAATGCCAAGGGGCGCCTTAGAATGGATTCTCCCCCAGATTCTCTGCAGGGCATGTGGCTTTACTGATACCTTGATTTTAGACTTACGGGGTCCAGAACTGTGAGTAAATGTCTATTGTATTAATCCACCGATTTTGTGGTGGTTACAGTAGCCTAGGAAACGCATATAGAAGGATATGAAGTTGCTTTCTTGTGGCTTTAGGGCTTCTCACACAAGATATGTTACACCCCTTTGTATAGCATAGCTTTTCACAGCAAGTGGCCCTCTTGGAAGATGAAGGCCTGTAGCAACCTATTGGTCCATTAATTGTTAAGTGGTCTTTCTTCTCCCCATAGATTTCAGAAATCTGCCCCAGCTTATCAAACAGAAAGACTTCATGAAGTAAAATTTGGCTTCAGGCTATTTCTTAGCAGAGAAATAAACATAATTTTAGGTTTCATACTTTGTTGTCAGTGAAAAATGGCCATACATCTTCTATACCAAGAATCTGGAGATTTGGTAGTTCTAAGATTTATTAATTTAGAACTTAAAGACCCAAATCCTTTATTCCCTCCTTCCCTTCCTTCTCTCCCTCTTTTCTTCCCTTCTTTCTTCCTTCCCTTTCCTATCTTCAGTTCCATTGGTTAGGATCACTTCTTGTATCGTTACTTTCAGAGATGGAAAAGCACCTTTTTCCTCTCACACACACCTTCTTAAAAGCAGATAAGCCTCCCATTGAACTTGTCTCGTAGACTGTCATCTCACTGGTGGTTGATTACATGCCCAGGCTGAATCAAATCTGTGGAAAGAGGATCTACCACAATAGAACCAGTTGTTGAGGAGCCAGAATTACATAGTTTGAAGGGAAAGAAATGCTATAATAAGATTGCTAAATTATATATAAAATAGGACCATGTATTACCAGGTAATAAAACTGTAATCTTTAGGGCTAACTTATCTACAGGACAGGGGGAACAAAAGACCAAGACAATATATCATTCTTCTATATGTTAACTGCTAACTTGCCAAGACTGTAAAACATCTGGGCCCTAATCAATTTTTAGTTAAATAGTTATATTTCTTGAGAAAGTCAAGTGAGCCATGGGCGGGCTTATTAGAAATGCATAATAGTAAAAGACTATCCAATCATCTTTTTTCCTTATTTTCAACTTTTGAAATTTTTTTTTTTTGACAGAAGTAAGTGAGAGTGTCAGAGGAGATGGCCTAGGAAGAAAAAGATAATAGGGCAAAGGTCTTGTTCCAGTCTACGCACATATTGCAGGTTAGGCCAGTTTTTAACCACATGATTTAACCTATTTCTACTTGTGAGGCTTTCCTTTTTCTTTGTTTCTTTTGTAGCGTCTCAAAACATGTTGTAAATCCTAGTCACCCATTCTTTTCTTTCTTTGCTTAATACACATACTAGTTCCTCTGTGACTTTGCCATTGAAGATGTTTTAATTTTTATTTAAATTCATTAATCACATTCATAAATGTCAAGACAAAGCAATTTGATCTTTGGAGGAAATTGAAGTACATGGTAGCACCTAGCAAGGTATCTAGTATTATTTGAATATTAACATTTATAGTTCACTAGAATAAACTCCCTGTTGGCGGACTGTCTTATTCATTTCTCTGTGTATAATGTCTAGCATGGTGCCTGGACTGTAGGAATTAACTATTTGTTGAATAGCCTTTAAAACCAAATTTATCTTTAAAATGATGAATGCTCTATAGTAGTGTTCTTCAAACTCCAGTTGCATAAACCCTAAAATAATTTTTTTTCTTAAGAAAACCCCTATCCTCACATTTCAAGTTGATATTTCAGTTTTCCATCATAAGTTTAAAAAGTTGCAAAGGATATCATTTCTAGTTTGCCAATACTGACATATTTAAATAAAACTGTTACATCCATTTTAAAATGTATCCACAGAATACAAATAGCATAGAATTTAAAATATCTACTTAAGGTAATTATTGATATACAGCTTGATCAAAGTAGCATAAACATTTTACAGATATTAGCCAATCATTTGTAAGCTAAAAAAAGTCAAATTTTACTAGGAATGCATCTTTTAAACAAGTGACAGAGTATTTTTGGACTCTTGATTAAAAGACATCCCTGACTCCAGTATTATGAATTATCCCCTTGTTTGACACATCAGAGATTTTAATACTTTAAGGCAATATGCCATCATGAGACTCAGTGTATTTTGATGGGGGAGGTATGCTTTACTGTTGTCAAGTTGGAGAAAGGACCACAAGGAAAGGGAAGTGGGCTTGGGACCTAGCATGATGCTTTTATTCTATTGTGATTTCAGGTGGATCATTTTCACAAAGAATATATGAATTAAGGATCTCAAAATGGATTCCCTTGCAGCTATCTGGGCCTGCATATTCCTTTGTAAATCCCTGTGTACCCCTAAGGCTGCAGTTTGAAGATTATTATCTCAAAGGATAAGTTGTAGAGGTCATGTTAAGTGGGTTGTCAACAAATGTGACTAAATGGACAAGACTCTTAGGATGAGTGTGTGTGTGTGTGTGCGCGTGCGCGTGCGTGTGTCAGTTTATTTCTTCCTTTTCCATTCCATGTGGTTCTGGTAGACTGTCAGTCATATTACATCATCTCCCAGAGGGAGCCTGGCTTGGCCAATATTAATCCTATTCGCTTGGATATAGTAATTTGTTCAGCAACAGGCATAAAAACCAGGTGCATCCGTCAAAGTTCTTCCCTGAAATTGATGTATATATATACTGAGGAAGAAAATCTTACATTCTATTGGAAACTGCCAAGATATGTATCTAGAAGTTGGCAACCAGTTGGGAGCACGTGTCTGTGGAATAAACGCAGGGAGGCCAAACCAAGGGCCTCGTGTGTGGCATTTCAGTTCTTGAGGCCTTAGTTCCCCCAGCTCTCTTAATCCTGTGAGCTTCCCTAGTGCCCTTTACAGCTGCATGAGATACTAAATTACTTTTTTTGCTTGAGTTTATGTTTCTGGTGCTACTGAAGTAATTTTATTAAGACCTGAGAGAAGTAAACTCAAAATATTTTTTAAGTATCTTCTGTAAAATGGGTAATTTGCACATTTTCTCTTCTAGATTGTTGGACCTTCAGATGGAAGTAGTTACATTATAGATTACTATGGAACCAGACTTACAAGACTGAGTATTACCAATGAGACATTTAGGAAAACACAGTCATATCCATGAATACTGTTTAAAAGAAACAGTAAGTGATATGTGTATGTAATCTTACTTATCTGTATAAAATTATGAGAATTTGAGAACCCGGGGAGATTTAAGAGATCATCTAGTGTTGTAAACCTGTATTTTTGCTTATCAGGAAATGCAGGTTTAACTTTTTATGAAGCATTTTTGCATATGCACATAGCTCTTGCAGTTCACAATTCATATTGCTTCTTTGTAGTGAATATAGTTAAAGGACAAAGTTCATAAGAGAAAAATAACATCAAAGCAAAAAAAGCGTAAAGGTTTATATAATGGTTATGAGGAAAGTATGTGTTATTGATAATAAAGTATATTTTTCCTACTGTCCGTCCTTCTTAGGATCAGTATGATCTTTAAACTTCATTCTTCTCTTCTCCTTTCCTAAACTTGAAAGTTGATGGAGTTTCAACCCTGAAACTACTACAAGTACTTATTTTAACCTGAAGTTTGGTCCTCCCCACAAAAATAATTTGTCGACCTTAGAACTGTCTAGCAGCTTTCAGTAAGGCAGAGAGAAACACAGGCTGGATGTTTTGGCACAGTTATAGTCCTAGGATTTTCAGTTGATTCTGTTTCAGAGAGAGCTTCTAGAGGCCAGGAAGAGAATAATCATTCACTTTTTGTGTTTCGTGTATAAATAGGATATGAAGTATAATTTTTCCCTTAGGGTAGATTTTTTTCTTTTCTCCCAATAAAATTATGGGATATGCTTTCTAGTTATTGTCCTGAAGATTGAACAGTGGCAGATCTTTTCTTGTAAAGTATAAGAGCCTTTGGGTTTAAAATTGAAACAAAGCATAGACAGCCATCTGCCTCTCCTTCCCAGGGAGGAAATTGAGACCTGAGGAAGCTGAGACTAAGATAGACAGCTAATCAGTACAAGACTGAATCTAGAACCTAGGCCTTCTGTGCCTTCCCTGGTGGTTCTCCACTTCCCACCCCAGCCCCCACTAACTACTTCATTTTGTATTAAGTATTTTCACTTTGGAAATTGTTACTCCTACTTTATGAGAAGGATTGTGTTGTTTCACATAACCTTATTTTCACATGTAAGTTGTTGTTTCTCTTCTTAAAGTATATAGACCGTTTTAAAGTTACAATGTGTAAAAAGCAAGCAAATGTAATTTAAAAAACAATACCATTTTCTGCAGCCTGTTATAAAAACATTTAATTGAGATTCCAGACCCAAATTTAAAACCTGAAGGGCCCGTTGAGAAGGCATATCTCTGCACTGTCGTTTGTATAATTTCCGGCAGTGCTTACAGAAGCGCTCCCCGTGTAAGGAAAAACGTCTTGAATAACTGAAGCATTAAAACATGCATCTATAAAAACCTCATTGGATTCTTTTAAAAGATTGTGTTTTAACATTTTTTTTTTCTTTTCTGTTTTAGGATTTGGGCCTCCTTGATTTTAATAGAGAACTCTCAATATATAAGACTTCCAGATTTTTCTTTCTTCAAATACCACTTTATGGATTCTTTTTAGTTTTTTGTTGTTGTCGATGTTTTTGTTTTGTTGGTTTTTGTTAAAAACATATTGTCCTGAGATTTATTTAATAGAACTTGTTTGAGAGCTGTATGATAATAGAGTCTTTCTTAGGCTGCTGTCTCCATGAGATAGATAGATGATTACCTTGATATTAATGTCTTTTCGAAAGGCAAGTCACCACTTGTCCTTTTCGCTTCTGAAAAATAAAAGTTTGACTTATTCACATTTTTTAGTGCCTTTTTTTTTTTTTTAATTAAGAAACTGTCTTAAATGTTGAATGTTGCTGGATTCTGTATTTTGATCCTTCAAAGCAGTTAATCCACGGTGGGAACAAATACCATATTTATTGCTTGGGGTTGCAGTCCTGTATATGACCACCCACCTGTTTTTTTTGTAGCTTTCAGATCTGTCTTTACTTTGGTATCCAGGGAGCTAAAGATCTTCAGGGAGTCTGAAACCTTTCTGGCAAGTGATTCAGGGTTCTGAAGTGTGAACTTTTCCCTTTTTGCTTTAGAAGTGATGCACTAACTTTTGGAGGGACCAGATGCTGACTCATGTAGCTCAGCACAGTTATATTTGAAGCTGGATGGACAAGGTGGGAACACCGAGCAGATGATTGATGTCTTGCATCTGTTAGCACTGCCCCGCAGATGCCGGCACAAGTGTCTTAGGTGATGCACCAGTGTCTAGGGGAAACAGCACTTGTACTTCAGCACTGGTTTTCCTTACTGTGTTCAGAGGGTTTTAAGAAGATGGAAATACGTGAAATGTTATGTCTCCATGATACTGTCATATCTTTCTTTAGTAACAGGCATACCAATTTCAAAATTACTGAGATCTGGGCTTCTCAAAAGTAAAAACCATAATTTTTCATCACTCATCTCACTCAAAAATATGCAATATGGTACAGTTAGCTCACTAATATGTTAGTCATACAGTTACAGCTTCTCCAGTTGGTGGGAGATTATTAAGTATGGATACAAGAAGTGAATTTGGATTGATTCCTCATATATGTCAGGAGGGGTCCCTGGCTTTTCATTAATGAAAATACTGAGTGTCTGTCATGGGGAAGGAGCTGTTCTAGATTCTAGAATGCAGCAGGGAACAAAACACAAACGTCTCTGCTGTTAGGAGCTTGTATTTCCTTGGGCTCCACTTTTTCACAGTGATATTTTAGGCTTCAGTTAAGCTAGATGCCCATTTTTTAGTATTCCCTCATTCCTTTGGTTGCAGACAGTGCTTTGAAGTTTACTTCAGGGTCACTTAATCTCAGATTTTAAAGTCTGTTAGGTTTCCTCAGCTATATCAGTTCAATTATATGAGAAATACCTGCAGTCAGATCTTCAAACAAATCTTGTTTCCTGAGTAATTTGTTACAGTTACCTTGACCAGGTGGGAAGTCTCTTTCAAAGCAGGTGCTTCTCAAAAGTATATTCAAATAAGCTATACTCTGATAGTTGTTGGTAAAATCTAGAAATAAAGTCCCTTGACAATACACTCTTAAACCTTTAGATTTTGTTTTCACTATAAATTCCTATAAATTCTTTAGTCTTTCCAGTTTGTGTAATTCCCTGTTGCCTAACACATGTAATTCTTTTACAGATAATGTTTTTATGTCTTACTTGTTTTTTATGTGAATGCATTTAAGGCATGTGAATGCTGTCTTTTGTTTTAGTTTCATGCAGCACTATATTATCATGACTGTCTGTTAGTAGTGTGTGTAGGAATTGGATGTCAAGGCCTCTGTATGAGACGTTTTATTTGATAACCCTGCTCTTGGGACAGTGGCCAAAATTGTGAGATGGATTAGCTCCGTCACTCCTGGGATTACTCCTAAACCCTCTAGAGTAAAATGGGAAGGATTCTTTCAGTGCTATAGAAATAGAGTTCTACAGAAGCATTTACGAATTGTACTGTGAAAGTCCTCAGTCGTGATCCACTCTTTGCGACCCCATGGACTGTAGCGCCCCCAGGCTCCTCTGTCCATGGGAATTCTCCAGGCAAGAATACTGGAGTGGGTTGCCATGCCCTCCTGCAGGGGTTTTCCCAACCCAGGGATCAAACCCAGGGATTGAACCCAGGTCTCCCACACTGAGGGCTAATTCTTTACCAACTGAGCTGCCAGGGAAGCCCAAGAATACTGGACTGGGTAGCCTGTCACTTCTCCACGGGATCTTCCCAACCCAGGAATCGAACCAGGGTCTCCTGTGTTGCAGGTGGATTCTCTACCACTGAGCTACTGGAGAAGTCCTACAAATGGTACTACTGTAGCCTGAAAAGATGGATACAATTTCCAGAAGTACCTCTTTATCCAAGAAGATTTCTTATCTCCACTGTATTAAACTAAAGGACCGCTAAATTTCAAAGATTCTGTTATGTCTACAGCCAGCATTTTTTTCATGAGACCACTAGGACTATAAGAAATACTAGTTTGACAGTTTGTTTTATAAAAAATTTCTATGTCTTTTATTTTAACCTAGATGCTTAAGGCTGAGTTAGGTTATTATTATACTGATAGGCATCCAGGAAGCTAAACTAGATAGAAACTATCAAAAAAAAAAAAAAAA
>SJYQ01093969.1:166383-184832 GCA_006410935.1 Redunca redunca | reverse complement strand
GGTGGTGGGGGTGGTAGGGTGGGTGGAGAAATGAGCCTATGCTGACTTATGAAGTCCTTGATGATTCCAGGGCTTAGAACAATGCCTGGCACAGTTTAAGAATTTTATAAACATTGAAGTTTTACCTAGGAATGGGTGATTACTGGAGGGAGTTCTCAGACTAATCAGTAGATTGTTAGAAAGAATAGGAAGGAGGGGTTGGGAGTGGTCTACTAAATCACCTAATATGTGTCGTATTATGATGTGTCATTATGTACCTTCCTGACCTGACTGCCTCAGTCCTCATGGTCACTTTGTAAGGCAGGCCAGTTAGCTTCCTGTCCAGGGATAAAGGTCTTTTATGTATAGATTTAGATTACTTGGGCTTCTCTGGTGGCTCAGTGGTAAAGAATCCACCTGCCAAGAAGGAGATGCAGGTGCAATCCCTGGGTCACGTAGATCCCCCGGAGAAGGAAATGGCAACCTGTGCCAGTATTCTTGCCTGGGGAATCTCATGGACAGAGGAACCTGGTGGGCTACAGTCCATGGGATTGCAAAAGAGACAGACACAACTTGGCGACTAAACAACAACAGAGGTATACTGTTTGCTTCTAAGATGTTAACAGGAAGTTTTAGCTAAATATTGTGCTTCTCTGCACAACTCAGGCTAGTTTCTGATTCAACCTTGTCACTATCTACCCACCATCCAACTTTATCAGTGGCTATGCAGGGTAATGCTTTAAGCTCAGTCTTTAGGATCAAATAAATCTGCCACATATTATGGGTAAACTTAGAATCTTAGTGTCCTTATTCTTAAAATGGAGATATTATCTTCCTCATATGATCGTTGATGGTTAAATAAATAGTGTATTTCACAGTGTGTGGTGCACATATATATATTTAATAAATGATTCCAAGGGTCAAACCCTGGTCTCCTGAATTACAGGCAGATGCTTTACCATCTGAGCCACCAGGGAAAGCTTTCCCTTAGAAAATAATAGATTGTTTTCAAGATTTTGTATTTCTTTTCTCATGTAGTACTTAACACTTTTGCAAGGTCAGTAACTATCATTTATCCTTATTTTATGCATAATGAGATTAAGGGTTAGAGAGATTAAATGACCATCCTTACACTGTTAGCAAACTTGAAACCAAGTCTGACTCCTAAGCCCATTGCCTGTCCTAATTACCACACCATTCTAAATCCTTATTAATCCTGTGTGTGTAGATAGTTGGGCATAGATCTCTTATAACTGCCCTACTGGAGGTTTTTGTTTGGTTGGTTTTGGCCATGCTGCTTGTGGGATCTTAGTCCTCCAATCAGACTGAACCCAAACTTTTGGCAGTGAAAGTGCAGAGAGCTAACCTCTGGACCACTGGGAATTCCTAGGCTCTTTTTTTTTTTTTAATCAAAAAAGAAGAAACAAAGTTATAAGAGTCTAATGATTTGTTATTATTGTCTAGCCTTGAACTTCCATAATACTCTTCACTGACTATGAAAAGTGTTCATTTTCCTTAAAGCAGAGTTCAGATATAGTTCACTCTGAGAGGTCAAAATGACCTGCTTTGCCTAGCTGACTCCCATATTCACCTCGTGTGGAAAGAATAGTTTGTGGTTTCCTAAAGTGAGTTATTTCATGTTCTCAGTTGTGTGTGTGTATATATATATATGGTTTTATTTGACTTGTTTATTGTTTTGCTGTTGCTCAATAGAAATTCTTATGGACTTTTTCCCACACTGGAATTTTCCATAGAGTCTTTAGGAATATCTGACAATCATCTTTTTCAGATTTTCCCCATCTCTGTCCATTCACTTTAACTTTAGGTATATTAGCCCCTGCTTGCTTCTGTTGCCTGTAATAAAATCTGCCATTTGCAGGTCCAATCCCACCCAAACCCTGGATCAATAAAAACCAGAGCTGGAACGCATAGTAGCCTTTCCTCAAGAAACAGTGGAATCTGGAATTGTCCATTATTTATGTGCCCAGGGAGCACTGGTCCTTAGGAAGGATTTAGCCATAGGAGTGTCTAATGACACATCAGGTTATGCCTTTCTTAGGTGAGCCTATATTTGTCAAAGGATCATTTGTCTGCCTATATTTTGCCTAGAGACTTATGAGAAGCAGAATAATAGGCCCCCCAAAATGTTCATGTCATGATCCCCAGAACCTTACATGAAATTAAAGACTGCCTATGTGATTAGTCAAGGCTATGGTTTTTCCTGTGGTCATGCATGGATGTGAGAATTGGACTGTGAAGAAGGCTGAGTGCCGAAGAATTGATGGTTTTGAACTGTGGTGTTGGAGAAGACTCTTGAGAGTCCCTTGGACTGCAAGGAGATCCAACCAGTCCATTCTGAAGGAGATCAACCCTGGGATTCTTTGGAAGGAATGATGTTAAAGCTGATGCCAGTACTTTGGCCACCTCATGTGAAGAGTTGACTCATAGGAAAAGACTGATGCTGGGAGGGATTGGGGGCAGGAGAAGGGGACGACAGAGGATGAGATGGCTGGATGGCATCACTGACTCGATGGACATGAATCTGAGTGAACTCCGGGAGTTGGTGATGGACAGGGAGGCCTGGCGTGCTGCGATTCATGGGGTCATAAAGAGTTGGACACGACTGAGCGACTGAACTGAACTGAACTGATGTGATTAAAGTAAGGATCTTAAAATGGGAAGATTATCTTGGATTTTCTGGGTGGGCTTAATACAATGACAAAAGTACTTACAAGGGAAATAGAGAGGCAGGAGAGCCAAAGAGGAGATGACTGAAGCAGAGGTCAGAGAGAAGAGATAATTGAAAGTTCTATACCACTGGTTTTGAAGATGGTGGAAGAGGCCATGAACCAAGGAATGTAGATGGACCCTAGAAGCTGGAAAAAGAAGGAAAGAGATTCTCCCCTAGAGCCTCCAGATGAATGCAACTCTGCTGATATCGAGTTTAGTTCAGAAAATCCCACTGTAGACTAATAACCTCCAGAACTACAAGATTATAAATATGGGTTGGTCTAAGCTACTAAGCAATAATAGGAAACTAGTACTCTTGCCGGGAAGGTCCCGTGGATGGAGGAGCCTGGTAGGCTGCAGTCCACGGGATCACTAGGAGTCGGACACAACTGAGCCACTTCATTTTCACTTTTCACTTTCATGCATTGGAGAAGGAAATGGCAACCCACTCCAGTGTTCTTGCCTGGAGAATCCCAGGGACAGGGGAGCCTGGTGGGCTGCCGTCTATGGGGTCACACAGAGTCAGACACGACTGAAGTGACTTAGCAGCAGCAGCAGTCAGTTATTATGTTCAAAGTGTGTTATTAATAGACTGCATTTGTTGGATCATACTTTTCTTCCATTTTGCTAATCTTTGTCATTTAATTAAAATATTTAGACAATTTGCATTTAACTTAATTATTCATATGTTAAGGCTTATGTCTGCCATTTTTGTTACTTGTTTTCTCCATTCATTTCTCATTTTATCTTTTTTGCCTCCTGAGTACTAGTTGAAATTTTTAAAACATCCATTTTCCTTTATTTACAATGCTTTTGAATACATCACTTTGCATGATTTTCTTCAGTCATTGCTCTTGATATTATAAGACACATACCTAACTTATCATGATCTATTGGTAACAACATTTTACCCCTTGAGGTAAAGTACTAAAAGCTTACTTCTATTTAGGCCCCTTTATCTTTCCTACTTTTAAAATGGTACAGCAACAGTAGGAAACTAAGATGGGCTCAAACTTCGTTTCACACATGGCTACCCAGATGGCCTTGGGAATTAAACTTTCTAGGTTCAAATTCTACCCTCCGCACTTAATGTGCTACTTGACCTTGAGCAAGATCCTTTATCCCTCAAGCCTCAGTTTTCTCATCTATAAATTGGGAATGAACTAATAAACTACCCATTAAAACATTTCTGCTTATTTACAACATTTTCAAAATTGTTCTCATTTTCATTTTTTTCATATAATAAGCTTTATTTTTTAGAACAGGTTTACAGCAAAATTAAGCAGAAGCTTCAAATCTCATATACTCCTTGCCCCCAAACACATATTAAAGAAAACTGAAAGTGAAGTCACTCAGTTGTATCTGACTCTTTGCCACCCCATGGACTGTAGCCGACCAGGCTCCTCCGTCCATGGGATTTTCCAAGCAAGAGTACTGGAGTGGGTTTCCATAGACTCCCCTATTATCAACGTTCACCAGCACAGTGGTACATTTGTTACAGCTGATGAACACTGACACATCATATTCACCCAGAGTCAATAGTTTACATTAGGGTTCATTCTTGATGTTATAAATGTATAATGACAAATATATAATGGAAAATCAGGCTTCCCTGGTAGCTCAGCTGGTAACGAATCCACTTGCATTGCAGGAGAACCCACTTCAATCCCTGGGTTGGGAAGATCCCCTGGAGAAGGGAGAGGCTACCCACTCCAGTGTTCTTGGGCTTCCCTGGTGGCTCAGCTGGTAAATAATCCACCTGCGATGCAGGAGACCTGGGTTCAACTCCTGGGTTGGTAAGGTCCCCTGGAGAAGGGCATTGTAACCCACTCCAGTATTGTTGCCTGGAGAATGAACAGAGGAGCCTGGCGAGCTATAGTCCACAGGGTCACAAAGAGTCAGACGTGTCTGAGCAGCTAAGCACAGCACAGCACATTTATCCTTTCACCTACTGAAGGATATCATGATTGTTTCTAAGTTTTGGCAATTGTGAATAAAGGTGCTATAAACATGTGTCCCTTGGACTGCAAGGGGATCAAACCAGTCAATCCTAACGGAACTCATTCCTGAATATTCACTGGAAGGACTGATCCTGAAGCTGAAGCTCCAATACTTTGGCTACCTGATGGAAAGAACTGACTCATTGGAAAAATCCCTGATGCTGGGAAAGATTAAAGGCTGGAGGAGAAGAGGACAACAGAGGATAAGATTGTTGGATGGCATCACCAACTCGATGGACATGAGTTTGAGCAAGCTCCAGGAGTTGCAGCCTGGTGTGCTGCAATCCACGGGGTCACAAAGAATCAGATATGACTGAGCAACTGAACTGAACTGGAACATATGTGTGAAGGTTTTTGTGTGGACAAATATTTTCAAAACATTTAGGTAATTAACAAGGAGCGTGATTGCTGGACTGTGTGGTAAGAATAGGTTTACTTTTGTAAGAAATTGTTCAGCAGTCTTCCAGGGTGGCTATACCAGTTTACATATCACTAATATTGAATGAGAGTTCTATTGCTCCACATCCTCACCAGCATTTTGGTGTTAGTGTTTTGGGTTACAGCCATTCTAATAGATGTGTAGTTGTATCTTATTATTTTAATTTGTATTTCCTTGATAAGATATGGTGTGGAGCAACTTTTAGTATGATTATTTCCATCTCTATAATTTTTTTTTCCCCTTAACCTCATTTTCTTATTTTTTTAAATTAATTATTTTAATTGGAAGCTAATTATTTTACAATATTGTGGTGGTTTTTGCCATACATCGACATGAATCAGCCATGGATTTACATGTGTCCCCTCATCCTGAACCCCTCTCCTACCTCCCTCCCCACCCCATCCCTCTGGGTTGTCCCAGAGCAGCGGCTTTGAGTACCCTGCTTCATGCATCAAGCTTGCACTGGTCATCTTTTAACATACAGTAATATACATGTTTCAATGCTATTCTCTCAAATCATCCCACCCTCGCCTTCTCCCACATAGTCCAAAAGTCTGTTCTTTGTATCCATGTCTCTTTTGCTGTCTTGCATATAGGGTCATCATTACCATCTTTCTAAATTCCATATCTGTGCATTAATATACTGTATTGGTATTTCTCTTTCTGATTTACTTCACTCTGTATAATAGGCTCCAGTTTTATCCACCTCATTAGAACTGACTCAGATGTGTTCTTTTTTATAACTGAATAATCTTCCATTGTGTATATGTACCACAACTTCCTTATCCATTTGTCTGCCAATGGGCATCTAGGTTGCTTCCATATCCTAGCTATTGTAAACAGTGCTGCAGTGAACATTGGGGTACATATATGTGACTCTCTGTGTTATCTTCTAGGAATTTTATTTTGTATTTTACATTCAGCTCTGTGATCTATTTTAAGTTAATTTTTGTGAGAAGTGTAAGGTCTTTGTGAAGATTCTTTTTTTGCAGATGGATGTCTGGTTTGTCCAGCACCATTTATAGAAAATTCAGCTTCATTAAAAAAAAATATTTCTCCTGTGTTCCTTATGACAGAAAATAGCAGGGCATCCTGGAAATACCAAGGAAGAAACCTGGAAGTTATCTTTGGTGCTATCTCCTTCCTATATCTGATGGATCACCAAGTTTTTAAATTACACCTCATCAATACTCTGTAAACATTACTTCATCCTCACTGCAACTTTGTTATTTCAGAGCCCCAGATATCTCTCATCTAGGATCTTGTGATAGACTACTGCCCAGTCTACCTGGCTGAGTCACACCTTCCTCTCAGTTTACCTTCTTATTCCCTTCAGAAGGATCTTTCTGAAAAGCAAACCTGATCATCTCTATCTGGCTTAAATCTCCCCAGAAGCTCCTATTCCATTTATGATAAAATCCAAATTCCTTTTCCTGGCTTAAAAGATTTTTCCTGACTGAGTCTCACCCACCATCATCCCCTCCCCTCTCGCTGCACAGTCAGGACTTGTGAGCTGACGCCTGGAGATCACAGGAATGGGCTGTGCTCTCCCTGACTCTGAGACATCTGCTTTCTGCTGCTCCTTGTTTTGAAACACTCTGATCGTCCACTTTCAAGTGTCTCTTGCAGAGTCTTTCAGGCATGGCTGAGGACAGCAGTTCCATCAGGTCTCACGAGGCTAAAATGAAATTATCCAGAGATGTGTCCTGGAAACTCGAAGGGAGAATTCATTTCCTTGCCTTTTCCAGCTTCTTTTTTTTTTCATTTTCAATTTTATTTTTTGGTTTTTGGCAGTGCTATACAGCATGTGGGATCTTAATTCCCCAACAGGAGATCAAACCCACAGCCCCTGCATCTGAAGCATGGAGTCTTAACCACTGGATCGCCCGGGAAGTCCCTCCGGGTTCTTTTTAAGTTGAGGAAGATCCCCTGGAGGAGGAAATGACAACCCACTCCAGTATTCTTTCCTGGAGAATCCCATGGACAGGGGAGACTGCCAGGCTACAGTCTATGGGGTTGCAAGAGTCGGACGCAACTGAGCGACTAAGCACACACATGCAGATGCCCCTCTGCTGTCCTTCTGTTCTAATCCATGCTTCCCACTAGTGTGGCACTGATGGTTTACAATTGTGATGATCTCTTTTAAAAGCAATGTTTCTTATGTTCATTAACTTGAGCCTTACTGTGACATATTACAAACTAAGGAAGAAAAGTAATGTAACGGACACCTAACTGTGTGCTAAGCACTGAGACTAAATTTGTTGTTTAGCTGCAAAGTCGTGTCCAACTCTTGCAACCCCATGGGCTGCCAGGCTCCTCTGTCCATTGAGTTTCCCAGGTAAGAATACTGGAGTAGGTTGCCATTTCCTTCTCCATGAGATTAAATATATGTTAATGATTTGCTGAACTTGTTTCAGATTTCTCTTTTTTCTCTTATGAAATAAAAGGTAATGACATAAGTAAAACTCTGCCTCTCCCAAATCTTTCTCTACTTTCCCTCCCTATGAATAAACACTAGTAAAGTCTTTTTACTCCTCTGTTCCCTCGCTAAACGTAAGGCAGAGAGGATGTGTGTCATTTCGCCGTGATCTCTCTATTGCCCTTGCTTAGCCCAGGGCTTGTCAGTAATGCTGGTTCAACAGCTGCCTGGATAAAAACTAGCCTCGGCTTGATTGTTCTTAACTTGCCAACCTCCAAAGCAGCTCTTTCCAATTTTCCAGGCAGCTCTGCCTATCATTCTTATTTCAATGGAAATTTGCTCCTTCTTGGAGAAGGGCTGAGATTATCATGGGGGCAGAAAGAAACAAAGGACAAAGCATGAATTTTGAATCAAACTTCTTGGATACATGCCTTTCAGCAATTACTTAACCTCTCTGGATATTTAATTTCCTCCCTTGTAAAAATGAGGTTAATAATACTCATTTAGCAGAGGTTTTTGTGAGGATTAAATAAAATAACAAATGTGAATGTTCCCTGTAGGGTAGAATAGGTGCGCAACAGATGGTACTATTCCCATAAAAATAATTAAGTATTTTATCTTGTTTTTCTTTCTTAGACTTTTCCCCTCGCAGGCTTTCCATTTTCTTTCTCCATTTCCAGGCCCACATGCGTCACGGTTTCCTCCTTTCTTTCCATTTCCCTGGACTGGAAGGACACTCCACTGAGTACCGACTGACACGGTCCAAGTACTCTTCAAGATCCAGTGGTACCAAATACTGAATAATCCAGCTTTCTTGTCCTTTTTACATCCTTCAGTGCGGGTCATAGATCCTTCAGCATCTATGATATTCTCTCTACCATGGCATCTGTCTTGGAATGGTCCTTCTCATTCTATCTGTAAGTTACTGGTCTCTGTTATTTTCCACACTTCTCAGCACAAGCATGGGAGATGGTGTGACATGGACTCAGACTGCTTGAGCTCAACTCCTTGTTCTGCCACTCGCTAACTATGTGATCTTGATGAAGTAGCTTCACTTTTTTAGACTTCTGTTTCCTCAGTTGTAATTTGAGGGAAAGAATATCTACCTTATGACACAGTTCTGAGAATTAATAAACTCTGTCTACAAAGGATCTTGTACTGTGGTTCTCCCTAAGTGTTCAATAAATGCTGGCCATCATTTTGATTATTATCCATAAAATAATACAATGCTATGTGTCAATTATATCTCAATTTTAAAACAACTTCTGTGGTTTATTAATGTTAATGCTACTGCATTAGTTTCCTATTGCCACAGTTAACAAAGCACTTCAAACTTTGGGCTTAAAACACACTTGTTACAGTTCTAGAGGTCAGAAGTTCAAATTGGGTCTCAGTCGGCTAAAAAGAGCATCTGCAAGACTGTGTCCTTCTGGAGGATCTGGGGAGGATCTGTCTCCTTGCCTCTTCCAGCTTCTAGAGTTTGTTCACACTCCTTGGCTCATGGCTCTCCATCCCTCTGACCTGTGCTTTGGTCATCCCATCACCTTCTCTGACTCTCCCTCTTCCCTCTTTCACTAAGAAGGACCTTTGTGAGTACTTTGGGCCCCACCCAGATCATCCAAGATAATCTCCCCTTCTCTAGATTCTTCATCAGATCCGCAAAGTCCTTTTGCAGTATGGCTCAGATGGTAAAGAATCTGCCTGCAGTGCAGGAGACCTGGATTCGATCCCTGGGTGGGAGAGATCCCCTGGAGACGTGAATGGTGGCCCACTCCAGTATTCTTATCTGGAGAACCCATGGACATCGAAGCCTGGCGGGCTACAGTTCAAGGGGTAACAAAAGAGTCGGACATGACTGAGCAACTAACACTTTCGTTTTCCATATGTTCAAAAGTTCTGGGAATTACAACAAAGGCATCTTTGGGGAGGCATTTCCATACCAATATGGTAAAACTCACTCATTATTCAGCACACATGTACTCATCACATTCTCTGTGCCAGCCCTTGTTTCAGTCCCTGGGATCGCAAACACATAAAAGCAGTATCTACTATTCACATGACTTTTAGTCTAGAAAAGACTAGAAGGCAGTGGATCTATCTTATAATGTATGTCTGTGTGTGTGTGAAGTCACTTCAGTTGTGTCAGACTTTGTGTGAACCTGTGGATTGTAGCCTGCCAGGCTCCTCTGTCCATGAGATTCTCCAGGCAACAATACTGGAGTGGATTTCCATGGCCTCCTCCAGGGGACCTTCCTGACCTAGGGATTGAACCTGAGTTTCTATGTGTCCTGCATTGGCAGATGGATTCTTTACCACTAGTGCTACCTGAGACGACCCAGCTTATGATGGTATGTCCCAAAATGTAGAGGCAAAATGAGAATGTCTTACATTTAACAGCTACCCAAAGCTTAGTGCTCTTTTGATCAATGTAGAGGCAGGAAACAGATGCAATATATTGCTTGTTAGGTTATGCATACACTAGGCTTGGGTGTGTGAATACATGTCAATTAAGTTGAGATAGTCTTTGATAAAGAAGACATATAGTACATATGTACAATAGAATATTACTCAGCCATAAAAAAGAATGCGTTTGAGTCAGTTCTAGTGAGGTAGATGAACCTAGAGTCTGTTATACAGAGTGAAGTAAGCCAGAAAGAGAAAATTTTCATATATTATGCGTATGTTAGAAGTCTAGAAAAATGGTACTGATGAACCTATTTGCAGTGCAGGAATAGAGATGCAGACATATAGAAAAGACTTTGGACACAGTGAGGGGAAGAAAAGGATGGAAAAAATTGAGGGAGTGGCGTTGACGTATATACACTACCATGTGTAAAACAGCCGATGGGAAGCCGCTGTGTGGGCACAGGGAGCTCAACCTGGCACTCTGTGACAACCTAGAGGGGTGGGATGGGGTGGGGCTGGGGGGAAGTTCAGGAGGGAAGGGACATATGTGTAACTTGTGGCTGATTCACGTTGTTGTGTGGCAGAAGCCAACACAATATTGTAAAGCCATTATCCTCCAACTAAAATTTTTTTTAAAAATGGACATGATCTTGAAATAGTTCTTCTAATGAGAAGCCAGTGGAAGATAGATACCCCATTTTCAAGTGAGAAAGGACAATATCGCACTTCATTTTCTGCTTAGCACCAGGGTTTCATGTGTACATCCCAAGGATTCAGGACAGTGGTTTACTTTGGACATTGTCTATCCTGTAGAGTAAGCTTATTTCATTTACCTTATCACCCATTGGAATAAGCACACTGCTTCGTTTTTGTTTTTTCATGTCTCTGCTTTCAATTATTGATTGCCAGGATGACCGGGGACATCACTACATCCCATTCACAGAAACAGAAGATGGAATATGAAGCATGAGCACAGGGATGGGCAGCACCTGCCAGAATTCTTAGCAATATGGACTGTGACTGGCAAAGCAAAACCAGGAAAAGAGAGCCTGCCAAAAATCCAAAAATAATATTGCCAAGGGTCAAGTCAATTGTGTCTCATTTTGATACCCTTCTCAGAAATTTACAAAAAAATTCCTCTCTAGACCATATATTTCCTAATAATTCTAACCCAAACTTTCTCTCCAAGTTTCTTTTCTCTTCTATAATCTTCCTCTTATGTGACTACTAAGAAGCAGGCTAATCACCCCAGAAGAACAGGCACTAGAAAGGTTTTCCCTTTTTTCAAGTGCTTAACAGAAAGCTACATGTTTCTGTTGGTTGGAGTCTGGGCTTGTTTGTATTTTGTCTACTTTAGCTCTGAAAGAACCAGAAATGGCTGGAGTGGCCTTCTTAAAATGCAGTAAGTTCACTCTAGCTGTCCTTCTGTTTATTCATTATTTTAAAAGGTGAAATCTCTGTGAGTCACTTTGGTTTGTAGAGGTCATACAGCTCGTTTTGTGAACGTTGCACTGACATTCCCTCATTCAACAATTATTTACCGGCTCCCTACTGTGTGAAAGCTGGGTGCAGTGGGGCAGGAGGTTGGGAAGGGAATTCACATTTACTGAGCTCTGTGTGTGCCAGCACTGTGACCTTTTGTGCATACTGTGCCAAGTCTCTTCAATCATGTTCAACTCTTGTAACCGTGAACCACGGGCCGCCAGACACCTCTGTCCGTGGGGATCCTCCAAGCAGAACGCCTGGAGTGGGTTGCCATGCCCTCTTCCAAGGGATCTTTCCAACCCAGGGGTCAAACCCACAACTTATTTAATTTGCCTAAGAAGTATAAGTCGTACTCAAAGGTTTCAGTATGGCAGATAGGTCTCTTCTTCCAGGCCAGCTGCATTGTCCATCTACAGCGCCGCACGGAGAAGGTTCATGAGGCAGAGCTCAAGCTCAGTGGGAAAGCATGGTGAGATCAATGAATAATGACTGTTGTGTGAGGGGGGAGTGGTGACACAAATGCCATGTAAACTCCCCGTTACTCACTGAACTCTTAGTGAATACCAACCATGTTCTGAGCACCATGAAAACACATGTAGATATAAATACAATACAAAGCAATGTGTGAGCAACGCCAGTGGAGAACTACAAACACATTGTTCCAAAGAAATTGCAGAGGAAATGCTCTGGAGAGGTCAAGAAGTCATCAAGGAACAGCTGTTACATGAACTGAGCCTTGTGTATCAGTTAAAGATTCATCAGAGAAGCAAAACTACTATGACTGTTATGGAATAACGAATTTATTATAGCAATTAGACGTTATGTAATTATGGGAGGATCTGGGGATGTAAAATCCAGAAAGAGGAGCTGGATGATCAGAGGTCAAATCACTAACCAGTCTTCCTGAAACACTGGTACTGGTAGATAAGTAGGAGTTGCAAGGGAACTCTGGAAAGCCAGGATAAATCTAGCTGCTTAGATGGGACCACCAAGGGGATGATGGACAAGCCCAAGGAGACGGTTGACTTTGCATCTGGTGGTGGGTTGGGGAAGCTGGTGGTCATCAGGGCCAGCAGAGCCAGCAGTGGAAACAAGACAAATCTGAACCTGCTAGCACCAGTTTTTGTCTCTTCTTGCATCTAATAAGTCTTTGATCTTCCAAAATCCTTGCAAATTCTTTTCATCAACTCAACCTAGAACTGTGTGGATCACAATAAACTGTGGAAAATTCTGAAAAGATGGAAATACCAGACCACCTGACCTGCCTCTTAAGAAACCTGTATGCAGGTCAGGAAACAACAGTTAGAACTGGACATGGAACAGACTGGTTCCAAATAGGAAAAGGAGTACTTCAAGGCTGTATATTGTCACCCTGCTTATTTAACTTCTATGCATAGTACATCATGAGAACGCTGGACTGGAACAAACACAAGCTGGAATCAAGATTGCCGGGAGAAATATCAATAACCTCAGATATGCAGATGACACCACCCTTATGGCATAAAGTGAAGAGGAGCTAAAAAGCCTCTTGATGAAAGTGAAACAGGAGAGTGAAAAAGTTGGCTTAAAGCTCAACATTCAGAAAACGAAGATCATGGCACCCAGTCCCATCACTTCATGGGAAATAGATGGGGAAACAGTGTCAGACTTTATTTTGGGGGGCTCCAAAATCACTGCAGATGGTGATTGCAGCCATGAAATTAAAAGATGCTTACTCCTTGGAAGAAAAGTTATGACCAACCTAGACAGCATATTCAAAAGCAGAGACATTACTTTGATGACTAAGGTCCGTCTAGTCCAGGCTATGGGTTTTTTCTGTGGTCATGTACGGATGTGAGAGTTGGACTGTGAAGAAGGCAGAGCGCCGAAGAATTGATGCTTTTGAAGGGTGGTGTTGGAGAAGACTCTTGAGAGTCCCCTGGACTGCAAGGAGATCCAACCAGTCCATTCTGAAGGAGATTAGCCCTGGGATTTCTTTGAAGGAATGATGCTAAAGCTGAAAGTCCAGTACTTTGTCCACCTCGTGCAAAGAGTTGACTCATTGGAAAAGACTCTGATGCTGGGAGGGATTGGGGGCAGGAGGAGAAGGGGTCGACAAAGGATGAGATGGCTGGATGGCATCACTGACTCAATGGACGTGAGTCTGAGTGAACTGTGGGAGATGGTGATGGACAGGGAGGCCTGGCATGCTGCGATTCATGGGGTCGCAAAGAGTCGGACACGACTAAGCAACTGAACTGAACTGAACTGAACTGAACCTGGAACCACAAGAGATCCTGGGAAATGTAGTTCTAGCTTAGCCAAGTTGACACAGTTTGAAACATCACACCTCAAAAAGTGAGACAAATTTGCATAAGAGGAGCAGTGAACGTGGCTTATGGGAAGGTTTGTAAGCAAATTTTCGGAAGTAGGAATGAGTAAGTTAGTGTTTAGAAAATCATGAGTAGATCAGCCTGAATATAGTGAAGAGTTCATGCTGGGAGATCATGGAAGATGAGGCTAGAAACAAATATTGGAGTCATTAACAAATTCATTAACTTATTCAACCATTATTTATTGAGCACATATTAGCTATCAGACACTGTAGAAGTTAAGACTATAGTGATGCATAAAAGAGTCAGATTTTGGAAGGTTTGGAATGTTACACTGAAATGCTTGTCCAGTTTTTGATCCATCTTTTGAGAAATAGTAGACTCTCTCAGTTGACCGGTCAGTTGAATTTCTGCCCTTAATTCAACTAAACCAGTGCTTAATTCAATTCATCCAACATTTAAGTGCCTTCTCTGGGCAAGCTCCTCAAGCTCCTCAGAGGCACACTGTGATTGTCCCCTCAAACTGTGAAATATGCCTGCATCTGATGATATGGTTCAGAGTGCAAGTGTGAGTCACTTCTTTCCCTAGTAATGTTCTAGAATGACTTGTGCTCACATTTTACTTGAAGTCATGATGTCCTCTTTCCACAGTAAAAATACTTTACTAGACACTTAAGTGAGACAAACAGTATGCAGATTAAATTGCCTAAAACCGCCATATTTTTGTTAAAATAAATGTTATTCCAGAATTCTGTACAGGTGCTGATGCATAACTGCAATGAGCTTATCTTGAGTAATCTATGGTCTTTGTGCTAGTAATGGGTAGCTCAGCTCAGTGTTGTGCCTTTTGCTTGGCATATGGGATCTCATTTCACTCTCATAGAAGCCCTGAAAGGTAGATACTTTCATTAGCCCTATTTGGCAGAAAAGGAAAGCAAAAGTTAATGAGATTAAGTACCCTTCCCAGGATTATACAACTAGTAAGAGGCTGAACTAAGCACCCACTCCTCTCAACCACTCCACAGACAACAAAGGAGCAGCCAACTACTCCAGAGTTTGGCAACCGTTGACTTAAAGACTCCTCCAGGAGAGTCAGGAGGACCATTTTACAGGCAGAAAAGGTGTCTAAGAAGTATCACTCATAGTCTTAATAGATACAAGTTGAGGATAAAACATCTATGGAAGGAAATCTGCAAAGAGCGAAGGAAACCTTTGAAGTCTTTGGGCTACACTCCAATGTTGCCAGTTGGCATGTGAGCATTTCCTCTAGATTCCAAGATTCAGGCATGGGTGGCTCAAACCCCTCCTTGTGAGAGTTGGAGAGCTTAAAGCATTGAGTGATGGGTGCTATCTTTCTTTACAGCCAGCCCCTATACTTATCACTGGTTCATGTGGATATGCTACCATGTCTGCTAAACAGGCAGTGTAATGAGGATCTCATTGCACGGCATGAGTGCCCATGGATGAGAAAGAGCTCTAAGTCTCTACAGAGTAAGAAGGGAACTGAAACTAAGGACAACATCTGATCTTTGAAGGGTTTGCCATAGAGTTGGGAGCATTTCCTCCTTTTCATTTCTCTTTTACCACGTTCTGCTGCCCTTGATCCTTACTGAATACTTCTAGCAACTTGATAGACTCTGTATTTCTTGATATAAAGCCCAATCTCTTCCCTCTGCTCCAACTGGTAATAGATTCCTGCATCACTTTGTAGTTTACCAAGCAGCATTGGATTTAACCCTCACAAGAGCATAGTGAGGTCAACAGGGTTAGTACTATTCTTTCCCTGGTACAGAAGAGGAAACTGAGACCATGAGAGAGGAAAAGACTTGCCCAGCTAGATTCAAGATTAATCCCTGCATTTTCTGCTCTTCCATGTAAATAACGTCAGTCCTAGGAAGAGAACACCATAGTTATGTGTCAGATATTTTGTTTTTTAATCAAATTTTCACATGCTGGCATCCTGTTTTCTTTTGGACCCGTTTAAAATTAACATTTGGATGGGGACCTGAGGTTGTGTTGGGATGATGAGGGGGTGGACAGGAATCCAGAGTGCACAGCCCTATGACCAATGGGCAGCCTTGTTTATAGCACAGACTCTGCAAATCAAATGTGACAAATGGGCAGAGTCTCATAAGTATTCCAGCTCTTCACTTCCTTAGTTTGATTACATTGTCCCGGATGGCATTTGGAACTCAGTTCAGGGTGCATAGAGCTGAATTATGCAATTTTCCAATATGCAATTAACTGGAGTAGCAACACATTCAACCTAATGGGGGCCACACAGAGACTGCATAATTCTTGGGAGCACAAGCTGATTATGCAGTTAAGTGGTATGCACTTAACAGAAGTGCACCACAGCTCTCTGATCCCATTTCTTCCGATAGATTCTTCACGGCACTTTACTCTAGCCTTTCTGCTTTTATGATCAAACATATTCTAACCTGTATCTACTTGCAATGAGAACCTTACAGTTCATATGGAGATTCGGGATATATTTCTTTTAAAAATCAACCTTTAAAAATCTTAACTCTTAGATGCAAAAATGGATAAGTATATGAGAAAGGTAAGGGGTGAATCTGAGGCTCAGGATGTCTGAGTTGTAGAGACAGGGAATAATACCTCAACCGTACAATTTAGGATGCTTTGCTTTTAATTTCTTTCCTTTTTTTTTTTTCTTGGTTAAGAAGTTGTATTTCAAATACAAACATGAGGTGCATGGAAAAGTTTCCTTTTAACAGGTCTTTGTTGTCAGTATTTTTTTTTAACTTGAAAATTGATGTTGTAGAAAGGGGGCTCTTTTACAGGAAACACCAATTAAATGACAGTTCATTGAGTATGGCCAGTTTTAAGCTACTCTAATGATGATGGATTGTTAATTTAATTTGGCAGGTCTCACTGGTTTACTGTGTGCTTGCTATATGCCCTGAATTGACCTAACTCCTCTGGGGGACCCCAGAAGTATAAAATATGGCTGGCTGTCCTCAGCCTCCTTGGGAGATCATGACTCATGCATACAAAGTAATTGAGAAACAATAAAACACAGCATATGATTAGGTGTCCAAAATGGCTGTCAAAGAGAGTAAAAGATAAAAGAAATCAGAAAGGGAGAAAATGAACTGAGCTAGGGGTTTTCATCACTAGGGAGACAGGGAGGGAGACAGAGGAAGAAGCAAGGGTCAGTGTTTCACACATCAACCAAAAGTGAATTTGTTCAGTCGCATCCATTGCAACCCCATGGACTGTAGCCTGCCAGGCTCCTCCGTCCATGGGGTTTTCCAAGCAAGAGTATTGGAGTGGGTTGCCTTTCCCTTCTCCAGGAGATCTTCCCGACCCAGGGATTGAACCCAGGTCTTCTGCACTGTAGTAGACGCTTTACCATCTGAGCCACCAGGGAAGTAGGGGGTTTCATGGTGTAATGGTGAGCACTCTGGACTCTGAATCCAGCGATCCGATTTCAAATCTCCGTGGGACCTTTCTTCCTAGTTAGAAGAAGAACACTTTAGAGGCTTCCCTGGTGGCTCAGACGGTAAAGGGTCTGCCTGCAATGCAGGAGACCCGGGTTCGATCCCTGGGTGGGGAAGATCCTCTGGAGGAAATGGCAACCCACTCCAGTACTCTTGCCTGGAAAATGCCATGGACAGAGAAACCTTGTAGGCTACAGTCCATGGGGTCGCAAAGAGTCAGACATGACTGAGCGACTTCACTTCACTTCACTTTGTCTCCATACTTCCTCTTTGGACGTATTCAAAGCATGAGGCCATGGAGACAGGCTATGGACGATTTAGACATCTGCTGAGAGAATTATAAGTTAAATATAAGTTAAATAAGCAGGGTGACAATATACAGCCTTGATGTACTCCTTTCCCTATTTGGAACCAGTCTGTTGTTCCATGTCCAGTTCTAACTGTTGCTTCCTGACCTGCATACAGGTTTCTCAAGAGGCAGGTCAGGTGGTCTGGTATTCCCATCTCTTTCAGAATTTTCCACAGTTTATTGTGATCCAGTCAAAGGCTTTGGCATAGTCAATAAAGCAGAAATAGATGTTTTTTCTGGAACTCTCTTGCCTTTTCAATGATCCAGCATATGTTGGCAATTTGATCTTTGGTTCCTCTGCCTTTTCTAAAACCAGCTTGAACATCTGGAAGTTCATGGTTCACATATTGCTGAAGCCTGGCTTGGAGAATTTTGAGCATTACTTTACTAGCATGTTAGACGAGTGCAATTGTGCAGTAGTTTGAGCATTCTTTGGCATTGCCTTTCTTTGGGATTGGAATGAAAACTGACCTTTTCCATTCGTGTGGCCACTGCTGAGTTTTCCAAATTTGCTGGCATATTGAGTGCAGCGCTTTCACAGCATCATCTTTCAGGATTTGAAACAGCTCAACTGGAATTCCATCACTTCCACTAGCTTTGTTCGTAGTGATGCTTTCTAAGGCCCACTTGACTTCACATTCTAGGATATCTAGTCCCATCACTTCATGGGAAATAGATGGGGAAACAGTGTAAACAGTGTCAGATTTATCTGCAGTGTCAGACTGCAGCCATGAAATTAAAAGACGCTTACTCCTTGGAAAAAAAGTTTTGACCAACCTAGATACCATATTGAAAAGCAGAGACATTACTTTGCCAACAAATGTCCATTTGGTCAAGGCTATGGTTTTTCCAGTGGTCATGTATGG
>SJYQ01093969.1:86971-166327 GCA_006410935.1 Redunca redunca | reverse complement strand
GAACTCCGGGAGATGGTGATGGACAGGGAGGCCTGGTGTGCTGCGATTCATGGCGTCGCAAAGAGTCAGACACGACTGAGCGACTGAACTGAACTGAGAGAATTAACTGCATGACAAGCACTCTGTTTCCCGATCCTGGGGTCCTCTGATCTGGGAGGATTTCAAGAAGCAGGTGGGAGTTTTGGTCTTCCTCTTTCTCTCCCTCTCTTTCCCTCCTCTTCTCCTTTTTTACATAATTATTGGTTACTCTTCTTTTTAAAATATAAGGATGTGTGTATATATATATATGAGTCTTCCCTGGTGGCTCAGATGGTAAAGCGTCTGCCTGCAATGCAGGAGACCTGGGTTCGGTCCCTGGGTTGGGAAGATCTCCTGGACTACATCTTAGTTGTGGCATGTGAAGACTTGGTTGCAGCATGTAGACTCTAGCTCCTTGACCAGGTGTCGAACCCAGGCTCTTGCATCGGGAGCAGAGGCTCAGCCAGTGGACCACCGGGGAAGTCCCCAAAATGAAAGCAATATCCAATGTGTACTCATGAGCTCTCCAAATGTTTGTACCATGTTTTAAACATTTTTTTATAAATGTATATATACACAGTCTCTGGCATATAGCCCCTGGGAACAAGACAGAGTAGTGGTTAGTGAGCTTGAGTACTGTCTCTGCCATTTACTGTATCACCCTGGGCAGATATTTAACCTCTTTGAGGCGTGATTTCATCATGTACGAAAGAGGAGTAAAAACAGTACAGACTTCTGTTACTATTGTGTAGTATTTGTAATCCTGTGTATGATAGGGTTATGAAGATCAGCTCAATTAATAGAGGCAGAATGTCAGCCTGGTGTTTGACACATACTAAGGGCCATAGACTTTCTGCATTTCCCTCTTTTACTTTGGCTTCTTTTTCTGTTTGTAGGCATTGAATTAATTTTGAGCTAAATCATTAAACTTTCCACTTTTCAAACTGTTTAAAATGAGTCATTTTACTTGTTTTCAGTTTCTCTAATTCCAGGCCCGGCTTTTTTCTTGACTTCAGAGGCAAAGGTGAGTGGTGTTCACTCCATGCAAAACAGCAGTGTTGACCCAACTGAAAAGGTGTTCCCCCTCCTGGATTTCTTAGAGTGTTAGGCTCCAGAGGTGGGGCCCTGATGTAGAGGGAAGGAGCTGCCAGGGCTGGATAAGGTTTTGCCTTCAACTGTGAACAGAAATGTTTCAGGCCTTAGGCAGTTTCCAGGGAGGCCAGCTCCCTGCTGGATCTTCAGACTCCTTACTCTGTCAAGATGGACAGAGTGCCGCTCTCCCTCCTCTTCTTTCTTCCTCTTTCCTCTCTTTACCCAATCACTGCCATCTTCCCTCTCCTGCTTCCCCCCTCTAGATCAACACAAAACTTTTAATCACAACTGTCTGCCTTTGAGCCTCTTTACCAGGCCTCCTGCCAGAGATGCGGCAAGGAGAAGGGCTGCAGAGCCTCAGATGGGAGTCCAGCAGGTCTGGGTGAAAATTCCTCGTTTTACTGCTTAGTCACTCTGTGACCGTGGACGAGTTCTTTAACCTCTTGGTGCCCCTTTTTCCTTGTTAGTAAAATAAGAATAATGGCTACCTCATGATTTAGTGTTTTTGTGAAGATTTAAGATAATCTGTGCATATGAACGAGCAGCTAGTAGATGTTTAGGGAATTCCCTGGTGGCTCAGTGGTAAAGAATCTGCCTGCCAAGCGGGGGACCTAGGTTTGATTCCTGGGTCAGGAAGATCCTCTGCAGAAGAAAATGGCAACCCACTCCAGTATTCTTGCCTGGGAAATCCCACGGACAGCGGAGTCTGGCGGGCTGTAGTCCATGGGGTTGCGAAAGACTCAGACATGGCTTGGAGGCTAAACAACAGCAGTAGGTATCTAAGATACCTAGTTTTATTTCTCATCTCTATGGCCCAACCAAATGGATGATTTTAATTTCAAATCAGTTTCAAATCAGATTTGGAGTTATTTTTTGTTGTTGTTTTTAATGTAAAATTGATTATTTTATTGCTAATTTTAAAACAAACGACTATATTGGGGAAAAAAATCATTGCAAAAGAATCAACCTAATGTTCGAATTTCTTCATAATAGCCAAAGACTAGAAGTAACCAAAATGTCCTTCAGTAAGTGAATGGATAAACTGGGGTTATAGTGTAGCCAGACCATGGAACCCAATAGAAACCAGCAATAAAAAGGAATGAATCATAAGTGCACACAGTGAGATGGGTAAATCTCGAAAACATCATGTTGAGTGAAAGAAGACACACACAAAAGGGTGCATACTGTATGATTCTGTTTTATATGAAATGCTAGAAAAGACAAATGTAATCTATAGTGATAGAAAGCAGATCGGTGCTTGGAGCCAGAAGCAGGAGTGGGGATTGACTGGCACAAGGCAACGTTTTTAGATGATGGAATCTCATCCAAAATTGATGATGGTGGTGGCTATCTGAATGTGAAAGAAAGTGAAAGTTGCTCAGTCGTGTCTGATTCTTTGTGACCCCATGGACTATACAGTCCATGGAATTCTCTAGGCCAGAATACTGGAGTGGGTAGCCTTTCCCTTCTCCAGGGGATCCTCCCAACTGGGGAAGGATTGAACCCAGGTCTCTCTCATCACAGACGGATTCTTTACCAGCTGAGCCACAAGAGAAGCCCAAGAATACTGGAGTGGTCGGATCTTCCCAACCCAGGAATCGAACCGCAGTCTCCTTCACTGCAGGCGGATTCTTTACCAACTGAGCTATCAGAGAATGTATTACCTGTGAAAACTCATGGATATGTACAATTTAAATGGATACATTTTTACCTTGTGTTAACTCTACCTCAATAAAGCTGATTTAGAGAAATAAGAATCAAGAGAAGACAACAATTTGAATAACTCACACTTGATAAGTACTTGGTAACAGTAATTTTTCCTTTAACATCCATCATTTAAAGAAACAGAAAAAAACTCCTTTGTTGTACAGATATTCCAGTAAAAGGTATTAGACACTCCTTGGAATGAGGAGGAGTTTTGGGTGTAGAGTGTTATGCTTTCATGGTTTGGGAAGGAGAACATCTGTTGTCTCCCATTAGCTTTGTTCCTTTGTTCCCAGAGGGTAAGGGGTGTGTTATATTGCTTTATAAAGCCTTCTCAAATTCTGTCCATCTTCTTTTGCTCCCCCGACTTTTCCCCTTTCCTTTTCTTCCTTTCTTCGTGTTTCTTTGCCTGCCAAGTTCTGTGAGTTTCTGAATCACAAAAAAAACAGATCACCTCACATTAATCTGAAAAGCCAGGTTCAAACAGGAAATGTAAGCAGGAAAATTTCAGGCAATTGTCTCGAGATAATCCAAGACAAAGTTCTGCTTTTTGCCTTGTTATCATAATAATCTGGGTTTCTTTGCCTGAATAATTAAGTCTAATTCTTCATTACTTTCTTCATCTGTGCCAGAGGAGAAAGATGGTGAGTTCATGGTATTTGGAAATTATAGATCAGAAAGAAATGCTTACAAAAGATATAAACCCTTTGGAATTACTTGTAGTAAACACATTTTAAAAAGAAGTTATTAAAAATTCTCATTGTAAAAGGCTGAGAAATAACCATGTTCATTCTTTGGTGAGTATCTCTCATTTATTGTCTATATTTTTGCTTCTTATGTTTAAACATAAATACATCATACTTTACAACTTGCCTTTTTCAGTTTCTAATATGCTTAGAAATTGTACATATCTGCACATGGATAAAGTTGAACCATATGAAATTGCTATACTTGTAGATCTAAAAAGGAAGGAATTAGCAGTTTTATGTAGTTAACATAATATATCTGCTTTAATATTTTAATGGCTACATAGTATTGCATTGTATGGTTGTATCATAATTTTAAAAAATCATCCCTCTATTGATAGATATTTAGGTTATTTCCTTTTTATTTTCCCAATACAAACAGAACTGTAATGAATACACACACATATGTAAATGCATGTATATACGCACATGTATTTTTTGTGTGCATATCTTTGCAGATAAATGTATATAAGTATACATACATATATATAACTATACATACATATATATATTGACATCTTTGTGTATATATATGTGTGTATGTTTCTTGGTGTATGTATGTGTATGACATCTTTGTGTATATATGTGCATGTTTCCTTGTATGTGTGTATAAAGGGGTTTACACATTTCAGGTTGTGATCATTATTGCAAAGTGTCCTCTAAAATGACTTGTAACAACCTATACCCTCTAGAATGTGCTTTTCCCCCTACACTTTGAATAATCTGATGTGTGAGTTGGTTTTTTTGAAATATTCTGAAATTAGTTATTTCATTCAGTAAAAAAAATGTAAGGAAGACCTACCGTGTGCCCAGCTCTGTGCTAAACCTGAGGTCAACATGTGCATCATTAGTATGGGCACTGCCCTCACAGTGTGTGTGTGCTAACCAGTGAAATGGCTTATGTGCACACACATACAGTGGCAATGATTTTATTGCCATAATTGCCAATCATCTCCAGCAAGAGTAACTGAAAATATGCCAACAGCTTATGCTGAGGGTCCACTGGAGTCAGACAGAACAAGTGTTATTCCAGCTCTGCCACTTAACCAATCTGCATAACCTGAGTTTACTTGTAAAATGGAGATAATAGTAGTAGTGCCCTACTGTTAATAGTAGTGTATTTGTAGAGTGTTGTGAAGATTAAATGTACAATACGAAGCACAGCACCCAGGCTTAGTAAGGACTCTGCAAAAGTTAGCCACTGCCATTTGCCTTCATTTCCAGAGCACCAGCTTCATGTGTCTGTTGCTATCCCCCTTCTAATGTGGCATTAAATACTGAATAAAAAGGATTTCTTATGTGGTGTGTCTAGCCCTAGGGAGACGGGGACTGTCGCTCCTCTCATTCTGAATGCTGTACTTCTATTAATACAAACTGGTTGCTAAGGTTTCTACTCTAAGGTTATTTTATTCTAAGAACTTTAAACATGGCCTGTCTCCTCAAACAGAAGAATTTCTAACTGCTATTTTGCAAAACTCCAATTCTTTAAAAAAATTTTTAAACTTTTAATTTTATATTGGAATAGATAGCATATTGAAAAGCAGAGACATTACTTTGTCAACAAAGGTCGGTCTAGTCAAGGCTATGGTTTTTCCAATGGTCATGTATGGATGTGAGAGTTGGACCATAAAGAAAGCTGAGCACAGAAGAATTGATGCTTTTGAACTGTGGTGTTGGAGAAGACTCTTGAGAATCCTTTGGACTGCAAGGAGATCCAACCAGTCCATCCTAAAGGAGATCAGGCCTGGGTGTTCATTGGAAGGACTGATGCTAAAGCTGAAACTCAAGTACTTTGGCCACCTGATGCAAAGAGTTGACTCACTGAAAAAGACCATGATGCTGGGAGGGATTGGGGGCAGGAGGAGAAGGGGAGGACAGAGGATGAGATGGCTGGATGGCATCACTGACTCGATGGACATGGGTTTGGGTAGACTTCAGCAGTTGCTAATGGATAGGGAGGCCTGGTGTGCTGCAGTTCATGGGGTCTTGAAGAGTCGGACACAACTGAGCAACTGAACTGAACTGAACAGCCAATTAACACTGTTGTGATGGTTTCAGGTGCACAGCAGAGGAACTCAGTCATACATATACATGTATCCATTCTCCCTCAAACTCCTTTCAAAATCCCCAGTTCCTGATGAAAAACGGGCCATTTCAATTACCAGGGTATTTTATTATTTTTTTGGCCACACCCTATGGTGTGCAGGATCTTCATTCCCTGACCAGGGATCAAACCTGTACCTCCTTGCAGTGGAAGCTCAGAATCTTAACCACTAGACCACCAGGAAAGTCCTCAATTACCAGTGCATTTTAAAAGGAAGATGGTAAGGGTTGACCTTGTAGATATTTTTAACCAAAATAGAATGGTGCAAAGTTAAACCATGGAGACATTTACCCATAACAGACAAATTTCCTGCATCTATTATTGTTTCAGTAAATACTGCTTTCTTCCAGATATGTAAATTTTGTGCCTACTATGGTAGCATAAGCAGGTGGGTGGAAGAGCACCTGGTCCATTATGCACTACCATGAAAGTACCACAAAAGTCCATAAGCATGCAGCCTCCTTCTCCAGGACATTTATTAAATCTGCTCCAATCAGTTGCTTGTTCAATGCTTAGGTGGTTGCAGCAACTGCTGCTCAACAGAAACTGAGAAAAGATCAGAGAAATGTCAACAGTTGACAACCTAACAAGAGGCCATTGTCCCCACTGGAAACTCAAGGGGATGCATATAAATAGCCTTTGGAATGAGGCACCTTGATCAACTGCTGAGGATACCCTGACAACAGGGACAGGTCTGGATTGACAGGAAGCAGCAAGGACACTGCTAAAATGCCACTCAAACGCAGGGTTGAAAGCATCTAGTACACTCAGACCTGAGGTTGATTGTGCTGGGATTCCATTGCTGTAATTATTTGTAATCAGTAAATGGCTCACAGGCTACCTAGAATAGGCTGCTTGTTCTCTCCCCGAGGGTCCTAACCTGGTGAGGGTCAGTGGACTCCTTTGACCATCTGATGAAGTTCTAGTCTCTTTGCCCAGAAAAAGAATCCTAGGATGTATAAACACCTAGGATTTCACACATAATCTCTGGGTCTTTATAGATGCCCCAGAAGCTCCAAGGGTCCTGGACTAAGAAACCCCGGTTTAGGGGCTTCCCTGGTGGCTCAGATAGTAAAGAAACCCTGCTTTGTGCTCTTTTTTTTTTAATCCTTTATCCCAGCAGTGAACTGATACTTTTTTCTTTTCAGAATGTATATCTACTGGTCTACCCTACATTTCCAGAGTCTAGCCTTCCTTCAAGCCCAGTTCTTGTTCATACCCTAGTGCTCTGAACTTTTAGGGCACTTGCAGTTGGTAACAACTTAGTACCCAGTTATATCTAGGACGTCCTGAGTCTATCACTCACACAGCATTGAGATATTCATCCAGTTAACATATGTTTAATGAGTGCCTACTATGCGCCAGGCAATGTTCCCAGACGATGATTAGATTATATTAACATCAGGATCACATAGCACAACTTGCCAACTTCCCCACTAGACTATGTGTCCTCAGTGGCAAGGACCAGATCTCCTACCTTGCCACATCTTTTTCTCTCTCCTTATTTCCACTCATCAGCAAAGGCTCTGTTCCAATGTCCTCTCTCCTGGGCTGGGTTAGGAAATCCTCTTGAGTACTCTCTGGCATTCTGTGATTACCACGTTAAAACTTCTCGGCATAATTTTGAAGTCATCTGTCTCCAGACCTGTCTCTCCCACTGTGTTTTCATCCAGGGCAGGGTCTTATATCCAGTATGGAGCTTGGAAATGGCAAAACTCAGTAAATATTTGTTGAATATCTGAGCTTTCACTCACCTCCAGGCCTTCAAACATGCTGTTCTCTCTGAAATATTCTTCCTCCTTTATTGTTTGCAGATTCTTATCAGCTTAAACATCACTTCTTCAGGAAAGCTTTTTTTTTTTCATTCCTAGGTGAAATTAGGTCCCTTCACAAACTGCTCTCCCTAAGACTTTGAACATCTTCCTTGTTTAATATTTATATTCCTTGTTAGAATATCAGCTTCATCAGGGCAGGGGTCATGGCTATCTTATTTTCCTAAGAAAAGTGAAAGTGTTAGTTGCTCACTTGTGTCCAAATCTTTGTGACTGCATGGACTGTAGCCTGCCAGGTTACAGAGAATTCTGCTCATAGAATTCTCTAGGCAAGAACACTAGAGTGGGTCACCATTCCCTTTTCCAGGAGATCTTCCTAACCCAGGGATTGAACCCTTGTCTCCTGCATGGCAGGCAGATTCTTTACCTTCTGAGCCACCAGGAAAGAACCAAGACATTGCATAGTCCTTTAGTATTCAAAGAGTGGTTCAGGGACCAGCAGCACTGGCATTCCCTGGGAGCTTGCTAAAGATGCACAGTCTCAGGCTTTACCCCAGACCCATGGAATCAGAATCCCCAGGTGATTTCCATAGACATTAAGGCTTGAAAAGCTGTAGTCTACTCCAAATACACTCAATAAATACGTACCAAATGAATAACAAGCGTTGAACTGAACAAAATGGAATCAATTCAGCCTTGGTACTGCTGCTGTCTAGCACAAAGCCTGGCTCAAATTAGGCACTCAGCAGGTGTTTGAGGAACAAATATTGTCTCCTATTCATCCATCTTCACTGTGTTTTCTTCAACTAGCTTACAAGCCAAAAGTTGGGGTCCAGGGTCCTATTTTGACCCTTTTTCTTTTTTTTTTTTTAATTGTGAAACTTTATCGGGAGATAGTTAACGGCAAATTTCCAACATAAGGACAGCATGCTTGGCTTCAGCCTGTCTTTGTTTAAATTGTGGTTGTCCCTTCACATGCCTCTGGCATCTTAATGGGCTCTAGACTTGGTAGAATCTCCTCCTTGACATCAAGACCACTTTTGGGCTTATCCACAGTCTTCAACAGAGCCAGTTCTATTGATCAGCTTCCTTAACAGGCCCTTGAGCAGGTGCCCCTTCATCTTCACTATCCTGAGCAGGTATAATATCCTAACTCTCAGCTTGTGGTTTCCCTAGTTGAGATTGTTTATCACTGGGCTGCTGAGCAACCAGAGGTCCAACTGGCTGGAAGACTCTCCATCATTTCCATGCAGAGTTGGATCTTGTGCTTACATGCCCATTCATATTTTCCAACTTACTCCCTGGCCATATTGCTATGAGGATCTACTGGCTGAGTTTCCTTCAGTGAGGAAGCATCAGGATGGCAGGAACATGACCTCCCTGGCATAACTACTGTTGGCCTTTCTTTCATACCTCTGTATCTTCTAGTTCTATGCCATATGCAGAGTACTCAATAAAGACTTGAAGCTAGCCTGATACTTCAAGGTTAAGTAATACATCATCCACTGGATTGGATTCAAGCTAGCTATTTTGAAGGGCAGGATACATGTAAAGTGATTAGGGACATTTCCAGTTGTTTGACACCCTCAAGCCTGAAGAACTGTGGTGCTTTTAGTCTTATTCCTCATCTCCATATGGAACATCCCATGTACGGTAACAAAATGGAGAGGCCATAGCAATGAGAACTTTGGTTTCTGGCTTTCACTGTTTTCACAGGACACTGTGGTTTGAAGAACAATGATGCCACTTGGGGAAGTGGCATCAGCAGTAAGGAATCCACCTTCAATGCAAGACGTAGGTTCAATCCTTGGGTCAGGAAGATCCCCTGGAGGAGAGTATGGCAACCCACTTCTTGCCTGGAGAATCCCATGGACAGAGGAGCCTGGTGGGCTAGAGTTCATAGCGTCGCAAAGAGATACAACTGAAGCGATTTACCGTGCGTGCCTGCACAATGATGCCACTCACACAAGCAAAAACAGTGAGACAGATCCTTCTGAGCAGTATGTTTCAGTATAACTGCCTCTTCCAGATTTTCTCCAGGAAAAAACACGTCCTTTTGCCATTTGGTCTTAGTATTATGACAACTTAGTGTCCAACTCTGCATCCCCATGAACCGCAGCACGCTGGGCCTCCCTGTCCCTCACCAACTCCCGGAGTTTACCCAAACTCATGCTCATTGAGTCGGTGATACCATCCATCTCATCTTCTGTCGTCCTCTTCTCCTCCTGCCTTCAATCTTTACCAACATCACGGTCTTTTCAAATGAGTCAGCTCTTTGCATCAGGTGGCCAAAATATTGGAATTTCAGCTTCATGTTCAACATTCCAATGAATGTTCAGAACTGATTTCCTTTAGGACGGACTGGTTGGATCTCCTTGCAGTCCAAGGGACTCTCAAGAGTCTTTGCCAACACCACAGTTCAAAAGCATCAGTTCCTCAGAGCTCAGCTTTCTTTATAGTCCAACTCTCACATCCATATATGACCACTGGAAAAAACATAGCCTTGACTAGATGGACCTTTGTTGACAAAGTAATGTCTCTTCTTTTTAATATACTGTCTAGGTTGGTCATAACTTTTCTTCCAAAGAGTAAGTGTCTTTTAATTTCATGGCTGCAGTCACCATCTGCAGCGATTTTGAAGCCCCCAAAATAAAGTCAGCCACTGTTTCCACTGTTTCCCCGTCTATTTGCCATGAAGTGATGGGACCAGATGCCATGATCTTAGTTTTCTGAATGTTGAGCTTTAAGCCAACTTTTTCACTCTCCTCTTTCACTTTCATCAAGAGGCTCTTTAGTTCTTCACTTTCTGCCATAAGGGTGGTGTCACTTGCATATCTGAAGTTATTGATATTTCTCCCGGCAGTCTTGATTCCCACTTGTGCTTCTTCCAGCCCAGCGTTTCTCATGATGTACTCTGCATGTAAGTTAAATAAGCAGGGTGACAATATAGAGCCTTGACGTACTCCTTTTCCTGTTTGGATCCAGTCTGTTGGTCCATGTCCAGTTCTAACTGTTGCTTCCTGACCTGCATATAGGTTTCTCAAGAGGCAGGTCAGGTGGTCTGGCATTCCCATCTCTTTCAGAATTTTCCACAGTTTACTGTGATCCACACAGTCAAAGGCTTTGGCATAGTCAATAAAGCAGAAATAGATGTTTTTTCTGGAACTCTCTTGCTCTTTTGATGATCCAGCAAATGTTGGCAATTTGATCTCTAGTTCCTCTGCCTTTTCTAAAACCAGCTTGAACATCTGGAAGTTCACAGTTCACTTATTGTTGAAGCCTGGCTTGGAGAATTTTGAGCTTTACTAGCGTATGAGGTGAGTGCAATTGTGCGGTAGTTTGAGCATTCTTTGGCATTGCCTTTCTTTGGGATTGAAATGAAAACTGACCTTTTCCAGTCCTGTGGCCACTGTTGAGTTTTCCAAATTTGCTTTGTAGAAACAGGCATATTGACACCAAATTAGATGAAAATAAAATTTGTATTTAAACATTATATTAATGCATCTAGTGAATACTCTTGATATTTCAGGAGAAGACTGCCCTGAATTCAATTCAGATACTTCTTGAGCACCTCTTAAGTTTGGTGGTACAAATTCAGTCTTTGATCTTGAGGAGTTCTAGTCTAGACAGTAGATTGGGTCCTGAATTTTTTTTTTAATATTTATTTATTTGGCTGTGTTGGGTCCTAGTTGCTGCACATGGGGTCTTCACTGTCACATGCAGAATCTTTCCCTGTGGCACACAAACTCATGGTGTGTGGGTCAGTAGTTGTGGTGCGTGGCCTTAAATGCTCTGTGACAAGTGGGATCTTAGTTCTCTGCCTAGGAATCAAACCTGCATCCCCTTCATGCAAGGCAGGTTCTTAACCACTGGACCACCAGGGAAGTTCTCTGAATTTTTTTAGAAGTCTATTTACTAGGCTGTCAGATCTAAGAGACTATGGCTAGAATTTATGTTTGCTCAATGCTGTGGGACTTTAAAAGGAAGAACTGAAACTCCGGAATCCTGGAGCCTTTTACCCTTAAATTGTAGATCACAAACTTTCCCAACAAGTTTAAAGATTATCCCAAGATGGAGAGTCACCATGAAATGACTGGGCATCAAAAGCCGTGGAAGTCTCTCTGACTCTTCCCCTGTCTGCTCTGTGCAAGTTTCCACCATCTCAACTCCTTCCAGATAAACCTGGACGTTTCAAGGACGTTCTCACACATACTCTATCTCTTCGTCCTTGGCTACTCAGTGATGGCCACCATTTGGGTTCTATCCTTCTCTAATTTTTTGCAATGAACCTTTCAGGACAAAACTGGTCCCCTGGGTGACCAAAGACACTCTAGTTGCAGGTCCTGAAGCCCACCCAGCTGCTGGTGCCAGCTGCTGTGTATGGCCATGCCTCCGTCAGCACCTCCACCGATTCTAATGCTGCCACCCACTCTGTCTACGGATACGGTCAACACCTTTCCTCTCCTTCCCTGCCTGTGGCCAAAAGGCTCTAAAACAAAACCAGAGCACACACCTGGATCCAGTTAGCCATCTGTTCAGGAGCCAAGTAAACAAGGAATTTCTGAGTCACAGCCTTTCTCCTCCCCACTTCTTGTCTTCTGCTTGCTACCTCATCAGCCAGGAGAGGCTTGACGTGAGAAGCTGGATCTTTGTTTCAGACATTCCCATTTTGCTCTCACTTAACACTCCCCTGGGAGGAACCAATTTAACTCCAAATAAATTAAGGGACTCTATTGTGTAAGTGTGTTTGTAATAAGGCATATGCCTATGCTCCCCTCACCTCCAAAATTAGCCCAGAGAAACACTCCCTTTCTCCCTACAGTCAGCTCTGTCTGCCAAGGAGGAGCACATTTCCTGAGGCTGTTTGTCCTAGACCTACCCATTCCCGTTGGGGCCTGGGCTGCCTCGTTTAATTGTCTGCCTTAGAAAGAACAGTCTGGTTTGGTCAAGAGGTTAAGAATCTCAGCCTTGTACACAGCACACCGAGCAGTTAGGAGCACAGGCTTTGATAGCCAGATTCTGATGCTGCTGTTTCCTAGTCACTCTGACTCTTCCCTTATCTGTAAAATGGGGAGATCCTTGTGACTGGGGAGATCCTTATGACAGACGGGAACACCAAGTGAGGTTGCATAGACAGTGCAACCGTCTATTGGCTTTGAATCACAATAATCACTCTGTTACTGGTTGCTACTAATAAAAGCTGAAATAGCTAAGTGGTTTCCTTTTAATAGTAAGACATGCAACAGTAGTGTTTTGGCATGTCTTCCTGTCTCCAGCTTATTCTCTACAGTTTGTTTTCACTCAGCTGCTAGATGCATCTCCCCAGAACATTGTGATCATGTTATTACTCCATGTGAAAATATCGGATGGCTTCCCATGACTTACAAAGTTCGAAGTCTTTCTCTTTGTGCTCAAGGCGCTTTGATCTGGCCCCAACAAATGTTACCTCCTTTTCTCCACTACTCCTCTTCACACGTCCTCCACTCCAATTAAAATAAACCAACATTCCTTAGGCACACCCACACTCTGCACACTGTTTGTCCTTTTTATCTGGAATCCAGATTTTATCTCTTCTTTGTCCCTAGCTCAAGCGCCACTGCCTCCACCAGGCCTCTCCCAGACCACAGTAAACGCCATAACTCTTTATGGGCTCTGGGGCACTTATCTTTTGTCACCACATAAGCATCTTCATAAACTTTGTGCTCCAAATTTATACATACATCTACCATCAGTTCAGTTCAGTCGCTCAGTCGTGTCCATATCAGATGATTAATGATTATATCTGCCTGATTTATCTCCATCTTCCTAAGCCAAGGTTTCTCAATCTTGTTGCTATTATTTTGGGCCAAATAACTCTGTTGTGGTGGGATGTCATCTGTACTGTAGGCTGTTTAGCAGCAACCGTGGCCTCCAGTCACTAGAGGCTAATAGCATATCCCCACCCCCAGTATGACAACCAAAATTGTCTCCAGACATTGCCTGATGTCTCCTGGAGGGCTAAATCACCCCCAGTTGAGAACCACTGCCCCTGACCAAGCTTGGAGGTCTGAATGCTAAGTCATTTTAGTCATGTCTGACTCTTTGCAACCCTATGGACTGTAGCCCACAAGGCTCCTCTGTCCGTGGGATTCTCCAGGCAGGAATACTGGAGTAGGTTGTTGTGCCTTCCTCCAGGGGATGCTCCTGACTCATCTCTTATGTCTCCTACATTGGAGGGCAGGTTCCTTACCACTTGTGCTACCTGGGAAGCTCCTCTGAATATGGATAGTTCTCAGTAAATGCTTATGAAAAAAAAGAAGGAGATTAGCTTATGTCCTTTTAAATTTAAACAGTAGTGGAATGTGCAATTAATGCTATTATTTCTGTAATTGGAAATAAAAGTATAGAGTCCCCATGAGAACTAAGAACTAAAAGACAAAGATTTGAATATCACTAGCATTGAATCAGTCAATAGGTATCTACTGTGTAACCATGTTTTATGGAGCGTGGAGTGGTAAAGAGCCCGCCTGCCAATGCAGGAGACATAAGAGACATGGGTTTGATCCCTGAGTTGGGAAGATCCCCTGGAGGAGGGCATGACAACACATTCCAGTATTTTTGTCTGCAGAATCCCATGGACAGAGGAGCCTGGTGGGCTACAGTCCATGGGGTCACAAAGAGTCAGACACTTTGTGTGTGGAAGTGACTTAGCACAAACACTAGTGGAGTCAGGTAGGAGTTGGGTTCCAGTACTGGCCTCACCACTATAAGCTGTCATGTAGGTGAGCACCTCAGTGTCTATAAACTTCAGTTCCCTCATTCTGTAAAATGGGCATAATAATTGTAACCCATATGTTGTCGTTATGAGGATAAATTAGATAAGGCACTTAAAGTGGTTAGCAGAGAGTCTAGAAGGTAGTTAGCACTTAAAGCTCAAAGCTATTATTAATGCTGTGATTATTACTGTAATAGTGATTCATGTCTAATTCTTTAGGAGGTCATAACAGTATTATTTATTTCCATTTTATAGATGGCTTGTGGTTGGAATCTGGATCTTCTCATCTCCAACTTTCACTACATCATCATTTATCTGACACAATGCAAACAGAATCACATTTACAGGAAGAATCTTCATTAAAAAAAAATTGGAAACTGAGTGCTAACTGCCTAGAGCAAAAATTCTTTTTCAATTGGTAAATATCATCTTCATCCATAACTATCATTGGGAAATTCAATAACTGCTTATTAAGCACTTTGGATAAGTACATGTGCTAGATATTGGATATAAGACACCTGTGTTGCTAAAACACAGCACCTGCCTGTTTGTAGCTTACAAACCCGCAGGCTCAAAGATTCCGTCCTTTAGGCTTTAAAAAAAATGAATTCGTTAAGTTTAGCAACCAGTTGGCACCAGTTCCAGGAAGCGTTTGATTTTTGGAGTAAAGCAAGCAGCAGCAGCAGCTGCCTCAGTCTCTTGCAGAAGCTGAGAGAGAAGCTCAGGGACAGGACAACAGGTAGGTGGGGAGCGAACTTCCGCCTGCGACAGTCAATCACCTAAGTGTATCTGTCAGGCCATTCCACCGTCCAGCAGAACAAACCTCTTGCCTTAGAAAACAGACAACAGAGAGAAGGTCAGGAAATTTTAGCCGCAAACCAGTTCTATCACCCACAAAGTGGATGACTCGGGGGCAAAACAAAACAGCAACAACAAAACCCCTCTTCAAACCTCTATTTACTCATCTGCAAATTAAGGGCATCCGATGAAACGAGTGGTTCTTAATTAGTGCTGCCCATATTGGAGGTGGAACGCTGGANTAGGACCCTTATGCCTTATCTTATGCTGTTACCTTCTCTTGGAATTCCCCCTCCCCCATCCTCTGCTCTACTGACAAACTCTTGTCTTTCAAGACTTCTCAAATGGAACCCCTCTGAAGTCTTTCATAGCTATGACCATGTGTCAGTACCCCATGTAGAGTTCATCACTCTGTCATCTGTCTGATAGAACTTTATTGCTTGATCTATGCAACGCACTCACCATATTATGCATATTTTCATGCCTTTTTCTCCCCTGAGAGCCTAGTCAGGGAACACGTCTCATTTACCTCATGACCCTCACACTAAAAATTCTCAAGAAAAAAAATCTCATGAATGAATAAAGAAAAGTGCTTGTTTTTTAAACATTTCCAAAGAGGAAATTTATGTTAAAGTCTGATTTTAATATCTCAGAGACATTCTTCTGCTTATGGTAAGTTTGATATGCATGTAGGTGGAAATTTTCTATATCCCCACCATCTGATTAATGCATCTGTTCTTACAAAATCTGATGAAGCAGAATATCATCACAAGCATGGGAGCGTGTGGGGATGATGGAGTCCTATTGTTTGGTGCTTCCTAGGTGCTGCTAGTGGTAAAGAACCCGCCTGCCAATGCAGGAGATGTAAGAGATGTGGGTTCGATCCCTGGGTTGGGAAGATCCCCTGGAGGAGGGAATGGCAACCCACTCCAGTAGTCCTGCCTGGAGAATCCAATGGACAGAGGAGCCTGGTGGGCTACAGTCTGTGGGGTCTCAAAGAGTTGGCCACAACTGGAGTGACTTATCATCATTCGGTGCAGTCTTACGAGTTATACTAACTAGTTGTTATTTATTAGACTTTATTCGCTGAATTGCTCAAGCTCGAAACCTGGAAATGTCCTTGGGACTTCTTTCTCCCTCACTTCCCACATCTGGTTATCTCCAATCATGTCACTTCTCCAAAATATCCCTCAGATGTGTCCACTGTTTTCCATCTCTGCCATTGGGCCATTCCAGGCCATTATCACTTCCCACCTGGACCATTGCCAAGGCTTCTAGTTAGTCTTTCTGCTTCTTGTCTTGCCTGCCTCCCACCCTGTCAGTCCCTGGGCAGCCACTTTTTCAGTGACTGCACTGAACATAATCATTTACATGGCATGGTGTGGTCTAGCTCTTGCCTATATTTTGAGCCTCTTTCTCACTGCTTATATTAGCCTTCAGGTCCTTGAACTTGCCACAGCCCAGCCTACTTCAAAGTTTATCCCTGTGCTTACTTCTCCTGGGAATAATCATTCTCTCTCTTGGATCACTTCCCATCTTTCAGAAATCAGTTTCAGTGGCACTTTCTTGGAGCTATGTCCCCTACTTCTCCTCCCCACTTTCTCTTTCCTGGATAGATCAGGTCCCCATTATTGTTCCTCCTGATGCCCTGTTTTTTCATCATGTTAATCATCACAGGTTACAGCACTGGTGGTAACGAACCTGCCTGTGAATGCAGGAGACATAAGAGAAGTAGGTTCTATCACTGGGTTGGGAAGATCCGTTGAAATAGGGCATGGCAATGTACTCCAGCATTCTTGCCTGGAGAACTCTATGGACAGAGGAGCCTGGCAGGCTACAGTTCATTGGGTTGCAAAGAGTCAGACATGACTGAAGCAACTCAGCATGCACAGTGATAAAATTATTGATATTTTTTATTTTATGTCTGTCTCTAACCACAGTAGATCACACGAAAGCAAAGATCTTGATTCTTTATTCAAAAGAGTTGACCTGTGTACCGAAAGCCTAACATATAGTAGGTTGTCAAGAAATACTCTGGCTAGTGCTGCAATAAAAAATGTAACAGGTTGTGTGTAGCAGGCCTGTGACATGAAAGTTTCATGCAAAAAAATAAATGGTAATCTGAAATGAGACTCAAAGATGTTTATGCACACAGAGCAAGCGAGGGCAAGACTTGAGTTATGATATGATATCCCACAGTCTTTCTCCACTGCTATTTGAAAAATAAGAAGAGAACAAGAACAAAAATATTTGTCTTACAGCTCTACCAAGATTCAGCCCTCCCCTTTCTCTCCCCCTTGCATCAAGTACATCCTGTACTTTTGGCAACATGTTGACTGGATATTTAAAAGCTGTGAACTGTTCTGAAAATTTCACATACTGGGTTATGGGCCATGTGTGTTTGATCAAAATTCAATTACTACGCTGTACCATACTTGGAAACCTATCATCCCAAGTTATGAAGTATGACGAAACAGGCGAACCTAATTGGTTCAGTATGGGAACAGTATCAACCAAGCTTGTTATGATAAATAGCTTCCTGTGTTAAAGGTTCTCTAGAGCTTATAAGTATCTTGGCTCACCTCCTTCAGTGGAATAAGAATATTGCTCCCAGGGACCCCCTAGATCACTGCCCCTCCAATGGAACAGCAGTTGAGGGTTTTCTTCAACTTACTCCCCCTGAAAAAGAAAAATGCTGTGCAATTTTTCCTCTTCCTTATCGTCTCTTCATTTAGAATTTGAGCACCTGGAAACTTCTTTAGCTTTCTTCTTCCCCAGAAAAAAAAACAATTTTACAAAATTATGAAGTATTCCAAATATAGGAATATAGAGCAAACATCAGACATGTACCCACCACTCAGAATTAACAAATCATCATCTTTTCTCCCCTATTTCCCTCAGATTTTTTCTCTTTGTTTTTTATGAATCCATTCGACTGTTTCTTGGGACCAAAGATGGACCACTGTTTAATAAATCACCATGTTCATGAGATTTATGACTTCAGTCCTGACATACTCCAACACACTTGAATTAAATGCATCTTATCACAGAGTGGTACCTGTAAGGGGCAAGTTTTTTCAGGTGTTGAAATGGACAATGAGAATTCCTGGTCTATATTGTAAATGAGATTTCAAGGATCCTCGGAGGAGGAGTGTTGTTGGAGGTGTGGCCAGAGAGATCAAGACATTGTCTTAACAGTTCAGAAAGGATAAACAAATAGAACAGAAACTATTCCCGTGCTCTGTGGTCATCATGGGCATATACACATAATTTTTCTTTAGAAGTTGGGTTGTTTAGACCTTTTGGGTTGGGTTAGAAGTATTCCTTTCTAGTGATCTCAGTAAAGGACGAAAAAGTTGGATGATTGTCATCTTAACTTCTAGCACTGGCATTTTCCTTAGAAGGCAGGTTTAAGGCCAGGAAAGTTTACATATATTTTTTTATTAATTAATTTTTATTGCAGTATAGTTGCTTTACCATAGTGTGTTGCCTTCTACTGTACAGCAAAATAAATCAACCATACATTTACATATATCTCCTCTCTTGAATTTCACTCCCATTTAGGATCAAGTGCATAAAGTAGAGTTCCCAACAGTTGTCTATTCTATACATAGTATGCGTAGTGTGTGTGTGTCAATCGCAACCTCCCAGTTCCTCCCGCCCCACCCCTTTCCCCTGGATATCCATACCTTTGTTTTCTATAGCTATGTTTCTATTTCTGCTTTGCAAATAAAGGCATCCATACCATTTTTCTAGATTCTGCATATATGCATTGATATATGAATATTTGTTTTTCTCTTTCTGACTTACTTCATTCTGGACGACAGTCTCTAGGTTCAGTCACATCTCTACAAATGACCCCGCTTTGTCCCTTTTTATGGCTGAGTAGTATTCCATTTATATATGTACCACATCTTCTTTATCCATCCCTCTTTTGATGGACATTTAGGATGCTCCCGTGTCCTGGCTGTTGTCAATCGTGCTGCAGTGAACTCTGGGGTGCATGTGTCTTTTTGATGTTTGCATGTATCTACCATGAATTCAAGTCATCCATTTGCAGTGACTTTCTCATATTTGCTCTCATTTTGTTCACCATTTTGATTAGACCATCCTCTTTATTCCATTGAAAAAACATGCATAATGCTAAATCTGTATGTATCCCCTGGAAAAAATCTTGTGTTCCATAAAAAGTTGTTTTGGTAAAATGCAGGAGCCTTAGTTTGTCCTTGACAACAATTCATCAATCATGAATGCTGCAATATACAACCAAGACACAGAGAAAGATCCTTGGTGAAGGTAAATATGCAAACCCACACAAGGGAGAAGTGAATATATTGTATGGTTTAGCAGTTTGAAATCACAGTGCTGCCAAGATTCGATTAGAGACATTCTTGTTCTGTGCAGTACTGTTAGGTTTACTTTAGAAATTGCAATTAGCTGAAAAGTTGTGATTTCTGAAATGGCCCACTTGCCTTTGTTTTCCTGTATCAGGTGGATGCTAGTATCATAATTCTTCTGTAATTTTTAAATAGAACTTCCAACAAGAAGTGCTCCCTGAGTACTATAAACTTCAAAAAACAGAATGTGACGTAGGCACATAATTTTTTTCACTTAACAAATGTCTGATTTTGGCAAATCAGCTTCTTTTTTTGTATTGAATCTTGCCTGATTGAATAGCATGGGAATTGCCAGAATAAATGCTATTATTTGTATACAGTAATTATGGAAACAGTCCTTGTCTTTCTAATCGGGATCAGGGTCTGCCTGCCTGTAATAAACTTAATGATAAAGAACTGCTGGCTGCTGCTACTGCTAAGTCGCTTCAGTCGTGTCCAACTCTGTGCGACCCCATAGACGGCAGCCCACCAGGCTCCCCCGTCCCTGGGGTTCTCCAGGCAAGAACACTGGAGTGGGTTGCCATTTCCTTCTCCAATGCATGAAAGTAAAAAATGAAAGTGAAGTCGTTCAGTTGAGTCTGACCCTTAGCTACCCCATGGACTGCAGCCCACCAGGCTCCTCCATCCATGGGATTCTCCAGGCAAGAGTACTGGAGTGGGGTGCCATTTCCTTCTCCAAGAATTGCTGGAGCGTACTGCAAAAGTCAGTTACTAGCATGTGGTTATTCTAGATGAATAGCAGATAGAGAGTGAGAAAGAAGTCAAATAACAAAAATATGTCCCCTTCTCTAATTTAATGAAATCATTATTTCAGGAAAAGAAATTCCAGTTTCTCTCTTTGGAAAGAGTCAACATTTCCTTCATAAACTTCAGTGTATTATCTTAAAACATAGCTTCACTAAATATAGGTCAAACTCGACCATAGTAAGCATCAGTTTTAAGATAGCAATTCTCTCAGTAATCACAATAAACATTTTACTGTAATAAAAAACAGAACAAGGCTTTGGAAAAGCCACATTACACGGTTCTGAAGAGATGCTGAGAGAAGTAAAACTTATCTTAAAGAGCTGGTGTGCCACAGTGTGGAACCCCGTCTCTTCCCCTGGTGTTCTCTGTGGCTCTCCTTCCATCTCTCTCTGTGTATTTATCTATCCTGGCTACCATATATCTCGTATTACCAGCATGGCACAAAGGAGTCTAAGGGCTCTGGCATGTGTTAGAACAAGTCTCACCCTGAAGTCATGAAATATAAGAAACACAGTTTGTTTTCTTTAGAAGAAATTAAAGTGAAGGAACAGCTCTCTGCCAAGGAAGGAGGCAACACTGTGTTAACCAATGTCTTTAAAACCAGTGTGCTCTGCGCTTTGGAAGGTCTGGTGCAGGGGTCGGCAAACTTTTCCCGTAAAGGGCCAGACAGTAAATACTCTCAGCTTTGCAGGACATACGTTCTCTGTCACAACTACTCAACTCTGCTGCTGTAGCATGAAAGCACCACAGACAACATGTAAAAAAATGAGCGTGGCCGTGTTCCAATAAAACTTTATTTATGGACACTGAAATCTGAATTTCATATACTTTTTATGTGTCATAAAATATTACTCTTTTTTTTCTTAAGCTTTTTCCAACCCTCTAAAAGTGTAAAAAATCATTCTTAGTTTGTGGGCCATAGGAAACCAGGTGGCAGGCTGGATTTGGCCCACAGGCTTATGCTCTGGTTGAGTATAGTTTTTCTTCACTTAACAAATGTCTGTTTAGCACCTACTTTGACCAAAATACTTTTACGACGTTTTGATAAATATTAAAATGTAGAAGACATTCAACAAACATTTAACACATATCTGTCAAGTTCTGCGATGTCCCAGGCACAGTGCTAGGTACTAGAAATATGATGGAAAGCAAAACAGACACCACCCTGCTCTCATGAGTTTTTGTTGTAATGAAGCATGAAAAGTATGACAGCAGAGGAATTACAAGGACTGTGATAGCACGTGGCAGATATAACCTGACTTTGAGTAGCTTTGGGTTTTGTTTTTTTCTTAAATTTTATTAGTTTTTTGACCACACCATGTGACATGCAGAATCTTCATTACCCAACCATGAATCAAACTTCCATCCCTTGTACTGGAAGCACAGAGTTTTAACCACTGGACTGCCAGGGAAGTCCTGGCTTTTGTTTTTTTTTAATAGTACTTTGTACTTGATCTTCCCATCTCTAATCCCTCCCCTCTACTTCACTATCTAATTATCCTTCTTAAGGTAGAGGACAATCTGTTGCCCCTTCCACTATGCAGTGGTCCAATTAACCTGTCACCAGGTAATTATCTTATCCTCCCAGAGAGTGGTATCAGGTAGGGGGCTGAGCTTGGGTCTCCGCTGTTGGAAGACTGAGTAGTCATTAGCAGTACCATCCAGATAAAACACTATGAGGAGCCTTCTCTGTTACTGAACCCATAAATAACAACCATCTCTGTCACTGTGTCCACTTAACTTTATTTGTATACCCATTGAGCAAGCTCTGGCATTACTAGCAAAGATGCTGGCTGATATTCACAGATCAGATCATTTTTCCCTATTGTTATTGAGTGATTCCTCTGTAGTGAGTGCCCCCTGATAACCATCCCCATAGAACACAAATATTCTCACCCTTGGGAGCCATTCTGTGAGGTCTAACATTACAATTCTCTCCTATTCATCCTTGCTTTACCAATCCTCCAATCTTGTTCCTCCCAAGTCTATGACCATCTAGCTAAACAATTTAGTGCCACCTACAAATTTCTGTAGATCTCTACCCCTTCTGTTTCCTTCAGGCAAAGGGGCAATGCTTGAGGTTCTGCCTACTGAAAGAATTACCTTTTTTTACTGTCCCTGGTAGCTCAGCTGGTAAAGAATCTGCCTGCAGTGCAGGAGATGCCGGTTAGATTCCTGGGTCCAGAAGATTCCATGGATAAGGGATAGGCTACCCCTTTCAGTATTCTTGGGCTTCCCTGGTGGCTCAGAGAGTAAAGAATCTGCCTGCAGTGTTGAAGACCCAGGTTTGATCCATGGGTTGGGAGGATCCCCTGGAAAAGGGAATGGTTACCAACTCCAGTAGAACTGGCTGGAGAATTCCATGGACAGAGGACTATGACAGGCTACAGTCCGCGGGGTCACAAAGAGTCAGACACAACTGAGCAACTTTCACATTCCTTCATTTTTCACTGTCCTTCAGGGTCATCCTTAAGTAGGCCATACTGTTGCAGCAGTCCGCTTTTAGCTAGTGCATATGCCTGCAGTTGTTGCTTCCTCAGGTCACTTTTCATAAGCAACGTGCCTCAAAGCCATGTGAACAAGTAGAAGAGGCAACAGTGCTGCCAGAGTAGGTGCACAGCGAGTGGGGGTGGCCCGCATCATGCAGCTTACACTGCCTTTACCACTCGGGTTAGTAAAATCTTGTATTGAACACTTCTACATAATTTTGGACTGCTACTGTGTATGCGCAATTCTATGGCTTGATCGATTAGATAATTCAGCTCAGTTCAGTCGCTCAGTCGTGCCCAACTTTTTGTGACCCCATGGAGTGCACCACACCAGGCCTCCCTGTCCATCAACAACAACTGGAGATTACTCAGACTCACGTCCATTGATTCAGTAATGCCATCCAACCATCTCATCCTCTGTCGTCCCCTTCTCCTCCTGCCTTCAATCTTTCCCACCATCAGGGTCTTTCCCAATGAGTCAGTTCTTTGCATCAGGTGGCCAGAGTATTGGAGTTTCAGCTTCAGTATCAGTCCTTCCAATGAATATTCAGGACTGATCTCCTTTAGGATGGATTGGCTGGATCTCCTTGCAGTCCAAGGTCTCAAGAGTCTTCTCCAACACCACAGTTCAGAAGCATCAATTCTTTGGCACTCAGTTTTCCTTATAGTCCCACTCTCACATCCATACATGATGGCTGGAAAACCATAGCCTTGACTAGATGGACCTTTGTTGGCAAAGTAATGTCTCTGCTTTCTAATATGCTATCTAGGTTGGTCATAGCTTTTCTTCCAAGGAGCAAGTGTGTTTTAATTTCATGGTTGCAGTCACCATCTGCAGTGATTTTGGAGCCCAAGAAAATAGTCTCGCACTGTTTCCACTGTTTCCCCATCTATTTGCCATGAAGTGATGGGACCAGATGCCATGATCTTAGTTTTCTGAATGTTGAGTTTTAAGTCAACTTTTTCACTCTCCTCTTTCAATTTCATCAAGAGGCTCTTTAGTTCTTTGCTTTCATAAGGGTGGTGTCATATGCATATCTGAGGTTATTGATATTTCTCCCAGAAATATTGATTCCAGCTTGTGCTTCATCCAGCCCAGCATTTCTCATGATGTACTCTGCATATAAGTTAAATAAGCAGGGTGACAATATACAGCCTTGATGTACTCCTTTCCCTATTTGGATCCAGTCTGTTGTTCCATATCCAGTTCTAACTGTTGCTTCCTGACCTGCATACAGATTTCTCAACAAGCAGGTCAGGTGGTCTAGTAGTCCCATCTCTTTAAGAATTTAAGTATTCTCTTTTTTTTGGTGTAGAGAATGAAAAATTTATCCAAGCAATAACCGCATACCAAATACCAGGGTCTGTGTTGATTTGGTCTAGTAAAGAGACCGTATTTGAAAAAGCATTTTCAGTTGAAGTGCTGCCAAATGGCTAAATAAATTTAAAAGAATTCATTGTCATTCTCCAAAATGCGTACGTCTTCTGCCATGGACACAGTGGTGAATTAAATGGGGCTATATTAAAAATCACCACCCAGCATCTTTCAAATCTTATTTTTGAGATAGTTTATTAAATTACTTTAAGGTGAACATCTTTGTAACTAACACATGATTCAAGAATAGAACTTGGCCAGTCATCCCAGAAGTCTTTACATGTCCTTCATCCCTATCAGACTTCCCTGGTGGCTCAGATGGTAAAGTATCTGTCTACAATGTGGGAGACCTGGGTTGGACCCCTGTGTCTGGAAGTTCCCTGGAGAAGGAAAAGGCAACCTACTCCAGTACTCTTGCCTAGAAAATCCCATGGACGGAGGAGCCTGGTGTCCATGGGGTCGCAAAGAGTCGGACATGACTGAGCGACTTCACTTTCACTTTCATCCCTATCACAGCTGGTTTCCTTCCTTCAAAAGTAATAACCATCTTGACTTCTACATAGTGATCACTTCCTAACATTTGTATGCTTTTATCACCTAAATGTGCATTCTTAAATATTATAGTTTTATCATGTCTATTTGAAAGTTTATACAATTTATCCCAGCCTGTTGGAGCTATAGACGTTCCCAAATCTGAATTTTATTTTTTTTACTGCATACTCATGGAGCAGTTTGGCTTACTTATTCTCCTTCTGCATTTCCTGCAGACTGGCAACTGGATCCAGAGGCCTGAATGGACTCCGGTTCAATCCCATTGGCAATACTATAGGTGATGTTTTATTCTTTCATTAGAGGACACAATAATATCAGCCTGATTTTTACTTTTTTTATGATTTCAATTGCTGGTGAGGCTCAAGGCCTAGATCTACTTACTTATTGGAGGTTTTAAAACTGTGATGTTTTATCATTTTGTTTTCATATTAGCTGGAATGATTTTATAAATAGAAACTTGCCCACGTGTATTAACTGGTTGCTAATTCACATAGAATAGGCAAGATAAGTGCTTGATTCTTTCCTTTTGTTTATCCAGTTCTCAATGAAGTAAGTTGTTTCTTTTCATTCTCTGAAGGTGACTAATGAGTTGATTTTTCATTTACTATTATTATAAGTAACTCATGAATTTAAACATATTTGAGGAGTTTTGATCTCTTGCAGTCTTTCTTGAAACTGAAATTTTCCCATCAACCTAAATAGCAGCCTCTTCAAGTAGGCTTATGACCCCTGTGGTCTTTGAGAGCTCCCTTGCTATCTGGTAAGTCACGATGTTCCAAGCATGTCTTGTATATATCCTTCCCCAGACCTGAACCCAGTCTTTTGTCTCCAAATCCTTGGTTTCTTCTCCTCTTCCTCCTTCTCCTTTTAATTTGGCCATGCCTCCTGGCCTTGTGGTTCATGGGATCTTAGTTCCCAGACCAGAGATTCAGCCCATAGCCCCAGCAGTAAAAGCATAGAGTCCTACCCACTGGATTGCCAGGGAATTGTCCCTGACTCTTTCTAATGAGGAAGGGTATTTCAAAACCACAGTCAGGACCATAGGGGTGCCCAATATTACTGAGCCAGTCACAGGTTCTAGTTCATACTATTTCTAATTTAAATTCAAGCAACAGGATCTTTTATCTAACCTCTTCTGTATTACATTTGTATCTCCTTTCTTCCACACTGTCCTAGTTTTCAAAGACATGATAGAAATGTTATTCAGTAGCTAAGTCATGTCCAACTCTTTGTGACCCCATGCACTGCAGTAAGCCATGCTTTCCTGTCCTTCACTATCTCTGGGAGTTTACTTAAACTCAACTTAAATTCATGTGCATTGAGTCACTGATACCATCCAACTATCTCCTTCTCCTCCTGCCCTCAATCTTTCCAGGCACCAAGGTCTTTTCTAAGGAGTTGACTCTTCCCAACAGGTGGCCAAAGCACTGGAGCTTCAACTTCAGCATCACTTCTTCCAATTCAGTTGATTTCCTTTAGGATTGACTACAGTAGTATTAAGGACTTCCCTGGTGGCTCAGATGGTAAAGCATCCCTGGGTCAGAAAGATCCTCTGGAGAAGAAAATGGCAACCCACTCCAGTACTCTTGCCTGGAAAATCCCATGGATGGAGGAGCCTGGTAGGCTATAGTCCATGGAGTTGCAAAGAGTTGGACATGACTGAGCGACTAAACTAACTTACTTACTTTCAATAGTATTGGGTTTCCCAGGTGGTACTTGTGGTAAAGAACACATCTGCCAATACAGGAGATGTTGGAGACTTGGGTTCCATCCCTGGGTCAGAAGATTCCCTGGAGGAAGGTGTGGCAACCCATTTCAGTACTCTTGTCTGGAGAATTCCATGGACAGAGGAGCCTGGCAGGCTACAGTACTTATGGTCACAAAGAGTCAAACTCCACTGAAGTGACTTAACATACACACACACACACAATGGCCTCAGAATAGCAATATTAATATTACCAGAGGTAATTATAAGTACTGAATATATAACTTAAAAATATTTTAATTTTGCATATACTATTACCATCTCACCCAGTTTTATTGTATCAGATTGTTAAATTATGTATTTTATGTACTATAATCTCTCATTTTAATCCTCCTTTAGTCTTAGTTATTCAGTTAACTATTTATTAATACCCACCATTGGTCTTTATGGCAATGATTCTCAAGTTATTTTGGTTGTCTGAAGCTCATTGGCTAAGACAGCACCATCCCATAGAATTTTCCATGATGGAAATGTTCTATATATGCACTATCAAATATGATAGCCATTAGTCACATATTGTTCTTGAGCACTTTAAATGTAGCTAATTTAACTGAAGAACTGAACTTTTAATTCATATAATTCATTAAAATTTAAATTTTAATAGTCACATGTGGCTAGTGGCTACCATACTGGTCAGTGCAGCAAATTTTTTATTAATAGGAAGGGCTCATGGGAACAGTATTCCTCAAGTTCTTGTATGTTGCTTACAGCCTGCATCTTTTATATTTGTAGGTCAGTTTTACTGTATATAAAGTCTTTGGCTCACATTTTCTTCCATTGAGCATCTTAAGTATGTTGATCCATTTTCTTTTGGCATAAAAAGTTCCTTTTGAAAATCTGATGATAATATTATTTTTCCCTTATAAATCATGTGTGAATTTTGCCTAGATGATTGAAAGATTTTTTTCCCTAAAGTTCAGTAATTTTACTAGAATATGTTTTAGCACTTATGTAGACGCTTCATGATAAGCAACCACAGATGATAATTGCATTAATTGTGAATGCCACTTCATGTCATGGGTTACCTAACATCTTATTTTTCCATTGACAGAGTTCAGCACTTTATTCCAGACCAAAAAACATGACCAAATCAATCCTCAAATTCAGTTTTTCAGATGTGAGGGTCTGTTTCCCGGGATCACTCCTGGTACTAGCTGTGTGCAGTCAGGAGACAGAAATCATTCCCAAAACTGGGACGGAGAGAATTTATTATACAAGTCAGACACTAACTGTGGTGTTGGAGAAGACTCTTGAGAGTCCCTTGGACTGCAAGGAGATCCAACAAATCCATCCTAAAGGAAATCAGTCCTGAATATTCACTGGGAAGACTGATGCTAAAGGTGAAGCTCCAATACTTTGGCCACCTGATGTGAGAACCAACTCATTGGAAAAGACCCTGATGGTGGGAAAGACTGAAGGCAGGAGGAGAAGGGGATGACAGAGGATGAGATGGCTGGATGACATCATTGACTCAATGGACATGAGTTTAAGTAAACTCTAGGAGGTGGTGATGGACAGGGAGGCCTCGTGTGTTGCACTCCATGGGGTCACAAAGAGTTGGACACGACTGAGCGACTGAACTGAACTGAAAGCACTAACTTTATAAATGGCATAACTATTTTAGATACCTTTACTCAAGAACACAATATACTCTTTCAATATTTACTTCAAATACATTTATTTTTTATTTCAGGAAAGATTTTAGTATTTGGTCCTGCTTTGGGTTTCTTCAGGGACTCCTATTGCCCATATATTGGATTTTCTTTGCCTACCTTCAATATTTACCACTTTTCTCGACTTTTTAAATTTTTCCTTATTTCTTTTTGAATTTAAAAACATTTCCTTCTTTATACCCTCCATTTTGAAGATATTACTTGTTGTATTTATTTGCTCTTAACTTCTTCCTGCAGTAATTTTCATTAATTTTTTTCTTTGTGTTGGTAACTCTTCCTTGAGTTTTGTCACATCACTGCTGAGATTTTCCATCTCTGATTTCTGATTTATATTGTATTATGTTCTTAGTGTCTTTTAGCTTTAGAAAGAATAGGTTAGACTTGGTCTTTGAGCACATCCTTCAGGTGTGCTTTCCTTGTAGGGCTATTATTCTGCTTCTTTTCTTTCTTTTCAAATAATAACATTTTATGAGATTTTATCTTGATTTTTTTTGGTCTGTTATTCGTTTTAATATAAATTTGGTTTTTGTTGAACTGTTAAAAGTAAGCTTGTTTCAGGTTGATTTTCTAACTTTACAGAACTCTCTTCTGTTGTTTTCATGAAGTGTTAAATAAATGGTGTCTTATTTTCTGAGATTTTCTGGCTCTATTTTTCCTTCACACTTTGATCTAGATCTCATTTACATTTATTTCTGTTGCTTCTGTCCTACTCAGATTTAATTCAACTGGCAGCAGTTTCTTCTGCGGGATGCTGCCTTGAAAGGGAACACTTTTAGATCTGCTTCAAGGGTTCAGAGGGATCAGACTGCCCAACCCCATTTTGGAGTTTCTGAACTTGTTCTCAGTTTGGCCTGCTGCACTTTTTGTTGTTGCCTCTTGCCTTTTGTAGGGGTTTTAAGTCTATCAGTTTCACCATTTTCTCTGATTTCTCCAACACAGACATTGGTAATAGACACATGGCATTACTCTTGTTGGTATTTTGCTGATGTTTTCTCTCTATTCATTTGTATTTTGGAGTTTGTCATCTATTTTGTTATAAATATTGATCATATTTGGTCTTATATCAAATTTTCTTTATATTTTTTATGTGGATATTCAACAAGACCCATTCCTGCCACCATCTTCCCAATTCAAATATTTTTTCACCAAATAATCAGAAATTGAATTTATTGGGAAATAACAGAGGAATCAAGAGCATCAATTTTTTGGTGCTCAGCCTTCTTTAAGGTCTAACTCTCACATCCATACATGACTCCTGGAAAAACCATAGCTTTGACTATACAGATCTCTGTCAGCAAAGTGATATCTCTGCTTTTAATACACTGTCCATGTTGGTCATAGCTTTCCTTCCAAGGAGCAAGAGTCTTTCAATTTTATGGCTGTAGTCACCGTCCACAGTGATTTGATGCTTTTGAGTTGTGGTGCTGGAGAAGACTCTTGAGAGTCCCTTGGACTGCAAGATCCAACCAGTCAATCCTAAAGGAAATCAGCCCTGAATATTCATTGGAAGGACTGATGCTGAAGCTCCAATACCTGATGCAAAGAAGACTCATTGGGGAAAAAACCCTGATGCTGGGAAAGATTGAAGGCAGGAGGAGAAGGGATGAAAGAGGATGAGATGGTTGGGTGGCATCACTAACTCAATGGACATGAGTTTGAGCATATCCCAGGAGAGAGTGAAGGTCATGGAAGCCTGGTGTGCTGCAGTAAATGAGGTCACGAAGTGTATGCCACTACTTAGCGACTTGAACAGTAACAACAGAGGAATCACTGGGAAATGCAAAGTGTAGCAAGCTGCAGGTGAGCACTTTGATGGTGATATTAATATGTAATTCCATCAAGGATGTGATATCATTGTTTTAATAGGTCAAGAGAGGTAATGGAAATTGTCATCTGGAACATGAGGTTAAATGGCATCCTCCTGAAGGTAGATGCTCGGGGAAGGTCAGTGCAGTGTCTCCACGCAAGGCAGAGCCAATTTCACCAAATGGGAAAGAAGGACAGCTTCTTCTGGCAAGTGGGGCTCAGTGGGTACTAGGGGGCTCCAGGGACTCATAGTTGTCTGATTTTACTCAAATGTAGTTATCTGATTTTACTGAAATGTACTTATCTTAGTTTTCAGGGTTTCACTCTTTCTTAATCAAAGCCTACCTTGACCCTAAAAGACCTGGTAAGGCTGTGGATTCAATTTCATTTCAAAAGTCACATGAGCAGCCTTGGCATCTCATTTGGATATGTCAGCTCAACAGTCTTTAAGAGACTGCACATTGTTTAATAGCAGTTATACTAACTCTCAAATTTTCTAATCTTGCCTAAATTGTAGAATTCAAAGAAATATAAGGCCTGAGTTTATAATGCTTTTCTTTAAGCTCTTCAGAGCTTCAGAAGTATCCAGCTTGACCCATCGTCCTTGCCTGTCCCATTTCAAGCATACTAATCCATCAAGAGGTTTGCCTTCAGTAGGTACTTAATATAGGTCCAAAAATGTGATATTTAAGTTAGCTCTATTTGTAACTCTCCTGGACTGCCAGTTCCCATTTCTTAGCGGGAAATGAATCATCTCTACCTTCAGATCCAACCAAATCAAGATATCCACCCCCAAATTCTTATTGTTGAGGGTCAGTTTGTCTATAACAACCTCGAGTTTCACAAACTGTATTAGGGCTCAGTGTAGGAGACAGAAAATACCCTAGGAATTTTAAACAAAAAGGGATTTTACATAGAAAATTGAGTGCTTTAAAAACAGTTGCGAATGCTAGAGTAGTGTGGATCAGGAAACCACAACTGGCACTATTGATTTCAGTGTGCACCATCATAGATACTCAGAGATCAGGTATTTGAGTTTAGGAAGACACTTCCTCTGTCACTGTTGAAATTTTCTTGAAACCCATAAAGGATGGAGGTGATAACCAGACACAGTCTGGTCATCACTGCCTCCTGCTTTTCCACACTCGAGTCTTCATTTCATGATCTTGCTTCTTAGCAGAAATAATGACAGGAAGATTGCCTCTGCTTCATATGTAGCTTCCAAAATTTTTGTGAATGTATTAATTGGCAGAACCTAATTTGCATACAGAACCTTAACTGCAAAAGAATCTGAGAGATGTAGTTTTTCAACGAGGTGAGAATGGATACTATTCAGTATGTTGAAAAACAAACAAAAGCAAAAAACTTGGATGCCTACGTTAGTTTCTGTTGCTTTATGCAAAATAGGAGATAAACTGTAGTGAGGTGAAGAGTTAATGGAAAGAAGGCAACATAAACTGTAGAAATAATATACTCTTAAAGAATTTGTGTTTGAAGAGGTAAGAAAAGAGATGTAATTAGTGGAGAATTCAGAAGAAAGGGTTTCAGTTTCAAAGTAAGAGATTTAAGCATTAGAATGAGGAGGGGAAAGGGGAAGAATCATAGAGAAGAGCTTGGTTGAGGATTTAGAATAGGATGCTAGGGACAATTGATCTAGTAAGGTCTTGAGGAGGTGGGAAGATAGGAATCAAGCTTACAGGCATCAAGACTGGCCCCAAACAGAGAAGCAGTTTTACTCTATAGAGTCTTACTAGGACCTTGAACACACAGAGATCTAACACGTGCAAGGACCCTGCAGATATGAGAGATCAGGGAGCCTGATCACAGGTGACCACAGGCCTACTTCAATCATACAAGTATTTTGTGTAAAACAGATGAAGAGATGTGCATGTAGTCTCTTTTCTTAATGAAGAACTTATCTGGGGACATCTCATCTTTTGAATACTTTCAATGTTTGTTCTTAAGATGTTTACTTAGGACAGGTCAAATCTAACCTATATCATACAAAATATGAACACTATATCACAACCACTCTTTTTTTCACTTAGGAATATGTGTAGCTGTCTGACAAAGGATCCAGTCAGGACTCAACACTGCTCTGTTCAAGTCTGGTTTTTATACACAGTCCTCTACTCTGCCGGCCAGTAGAATCTATCACTTCACTCTAACCAAGATGGGTGTGGTCCTTTATAAGTCCCTGAAAAGTAAATTGGTTTTGGTTGGCTATAGTAATAGAGTAAAAGTTTTAAAGTATAATAATGCAAAAATGCAGTTATATCCACTGTTAAAATGTAAAGAAAAATTAGAAGTGGATATGATAAGAACAGACACTTTAAATTATACAAGAAGACCAAAAGCCTGTGATTAGGCCAAAATGCAGCCTGCTTTCACATTTGTCTTTTGCTAGGACTGCTTAGCAGGACTGCTGGTCTAAAACACCTGGATGGTGGCCGTTGTGTTAGTAAGGAAAGCAGGGTCAGACAGTTCTCCCTGGCTGATGTGATCATGTCTTCCCAGATGGATCAGAGGCATGAAGGTTGCGTAGGCTATTCTAAGTGAGCAGTGATTTGGAGGGAGCATTGCAAAGGGAAGGAAGAGGACTTTCAGTTGTCCTCTTCCTCTTTGGTCAATCTTGGTATCAAGAGGTTACTTGGGTAGATCCTTAATTGCCCCCTATAATCTCACCCTCATCCCCCCTGCATATTCATTATTCTACATAAACCCACAATCCAGTTAAGAGTAGTTGTGCTAATATGGTGCCAATGTGCCCTGAAGACACATCCCTGAGCGACCTTTTTCAACCAGGAGCTGCCCTAAGTCCTTCTGAAGTAGATAGTCTGTCACTGTTTATAGTCGGTCACATATGCATGTTCTAATGCTTTATCCTGAAAACAAAGTTGAAACACTTTCCTATAACATGTTAAAAATGTTATCTGTGGCTCTCCTTCCTCCTGATACATCCTGCTTAGCCTGAATGCTTTCCATTGCTTCTATTTGCCCAGATCTCCTATTTTCTGCTGCTGCTGCTGCTAAGTTGCTCCAGTCGTGTCTGACTCTGTGTGACCCCATAGATGGCAGCCCACCAGGCTCCCCCGTCCCTGGGATTCTCCAGGCAAGAACTCTGGAGTGGGTTGCCATTTCCTTCTCCAATGCATGATGGTGAAAAGTGAAAGTGAAGTTGCTCAGTCGTGTCTGACTCTTAGTGACCCCATGGACTGCAGCCCACCAGGCTCCTCTGTCCATGGGATTTTCCAGGCATACCCACCCAAATCTAGGGCCCTTTGTCCCATTTTTGAGATGAATCCTACCTGTGTCCCTTTCTCTCAGGGCTCTGGAAGGTGACTGGCTAGCAAATTTAATTAACTAATGCACAATAAAGTCCCATTGGCTTCATGCATCACTCTTTGAGGATAACATTTGCATTTTAAATGAAGCTTCTTAGACGTCAAGCTCAGCAAGTAGCTTATAGATCATCAGGACAAATGCTCTGACTTTATAAAGGCCACCAAATCTCCAAGGCCTTCCAGGACTTGCCAGAAGTCCAGGGCTGGTCAGGGACACAGCTAAAACCAGAACTGCTTTGGGGTCTAGGGTACCCTTCATCCTTCCACACAAGCTCTCACAACATGATCAATCAAAGAATTTTCAAGTACTAAGGGAGAAAACTATTTTGAGATGTGTATTTACTTAATATTTAACATACATTTACATACAAATTTGTCACTCCTTATCTAGAATTCCTATTCTCACCGCTATTTCTCTCTGTGGTACACTGAGCACAGAAAACTACAACTGTTTCTTTTCTTTTCTTTTTAGTATTTATTTATTTGACCATGCCTGGTCTTAGCTGAGGCACATGGGATCTTTGATCTTAGTTGAGCTATGCAAACTCTTGGTTGTGGCATGTGGGTTCTAGTTCCCTGACCAGGGATTGAACCTGGACCCCCTGCATTGGGAGCACAGAGTCTTAGCCACTGAACCACCAGGGAAGTCCCTACAATTGTTTCTTACTTGTGTGTTTCCCTAACCGGAGTCTGAGGTGCTAAGGATGGAGACTGGTTTTATTAATCAGTATCCCAGCTATCCCCTTGTGTCCCAGCATCCAGGCCAAGGCAGGACAGAGAGAGGATCAGACGTACATTGCTGAAAGAATGAATGAGCTGATGAATAATTGCAGCACAGGGGCTATTCTTAAGTACCACATTTTTTTAGTTCTAACAGGGTCATTCTATCCATGTGGCATCTTTTCTAACATTCTTCAAATCACATCAGATACTGAACTTCCTCCTCCATTTCTCTTGATGCTGGTGGCTGCCTTTAAATAATTTTTACTTTTGTGTCTTTGATTCTTCTACTCCATTGGATTTCCTTTCCTCATATATTTATCATCTTCTTTTTGCACGATTAAGAAATGACATACTTAAAGAATACCAGATTAATCCATTTCAATTTTTTTTCTCAGCTAGGGATAAAAAAAGAGCCTTTGAAGAGCCTTCAAATCAACAGTAATTTCAAATTTTCACAACATAAAGAGGCAGAGCACAAAGTGAATTTGACACTTTGAAAAATGCTGTAAACCTCCCAGTAGACAGATGAATATGCTTCCACTTCATGAATGCTTGTTTCTTAAGTATTCCATGAATATCGATGCCAGGCTTGTTAAGTAATTAATATTAACCTATTGAGAAAGCGTTTCTTTTCTACGTGGTTGATTTCCAATGGGGAGGCTAATTAAATATTAAAGAGCATGTAAGATATTTTATATAATTACAGTTTCTAGCTCTATTTACAAAGGATGTGTCTACATACAGAATGAAGTAATATATGGTATTAACCCATTTTTATTTGTATACAGAATATGCAGATTTTATTCAACCTGGACCTTCTGTGCCCAAGTCTATCTATAGTCAACTTATCACCATTCACAACTGCCTGCTTGAACTCTTTCCTTCCTATTTCTACCATGATTTGAAAGGCTACTATTCCACATTTTACACCTCTCTGTTTTCTGGTCTTATCTTCAATCATTTTATTTCTGTAAATTCTATTACTTGTGTTATTTATATAACAAACAACAAAGACTTTCCTTTTGTGTCATCAATGTGACCCATCCCTAGTTAGCTGAGTGCTTAGATCTCTGAGTTTGGGGGGAAATCATATCATATAGAAGCTTTGTTATCTGAGGCTTCCTTATCCCTTGATCTCTTCCTAAGATTAACCTGAACCATGTTCTATGCCTCATGGGAAAGTCTAATGCCCTCCTAAGCATTTGTGAAAATTCTCAGGGACTTTAATTTCTTATAGTCACCTTTGAATCCAGTCACATATTTCCACTCAGTTCTTATTTCCCGTTATGCCTCTTTGGGACTGGTCATTTCTCTCCTTCATTTTGGCATCAACCCGCAAAGAATTTAAAAATTCTTTCTTTTCCTCACTTTGGTTTTGTCATTCAGTCACTAAGTCGTATTGGCAACCAGGCTCCTGTCCTCTACTATCTCCCAGCGTTTGCTCAAATTCGTGCTCTTTGATTTGGTGATGATATCTAACCATCTCATCCCAGTAGCAGTATCGGACACCTTTCAATCTGGGGGCTCATCTTCTGGAGTCATATCTTTTTGCCTTTTCATACTATTCATGGGATTCTCATGGCAAGGATACTGAGGCGGGTTGCCATTTCCTCCTCCAGTGGACCACAATTTGTCGCAATGCTTCACTATGACCCATCCATCTTGGGTGGCCCCGAACAGCATGTCTGATAGCGTCATTGAGTTATGAAAGCCCCTTGGCCATGATAAGGCTGTGATGTACATATACACGTGTATATATAATACATATACATATGTGTGTTTATATAATGATACACACAAATGTGTACATATATATATGGATATATAATTCACCATAGACCTCTATGTATGTGGCAAAAAGAAGTTCACTAAGATAAGCAGGAGATAAAGAAATAAATCTAGATAAAAAGAAAACTTAGACTTGATCTTAAGTTTTTCTACTAGTCCTTCTCCTGCTTGTCCAGTGTCCCCTTCATTCTCCCATTCTCCCTTCCTCTCAGAAACAAAAAGTCTTTCTCAAATTCTTCCCAACATCTATGCAGAGCAATCGAACCCCCTTACTCCAAACCCCTGTAATCCCTAGATTTTCTCTGTAAATACAGGAATTCCATCTTACACTGTGTGTAAGAGTCCACACCACTATATTCTTTGACTCTGTCCTGGGGCGGATGAGTCATGCTTGGTTTTGGCTCTTTTATTACATTTACTTTTCAAGCAGAATCAGATCCTGACACATTTTCCTAACCACTCAAAAGCACATGAACAAAGCAGTTCTAATTTTTGCTTTTAATTTTCTTTATGTATTTGTCTTCTGTTGTAAAAACATATCATGCTTTGGAGATTTTAGATTACTGACCTTAAGAAATAATTGAAAGGAAAAATTTCAGAAGCATCTTTGCTGACCTTGCTAAATATTTATATGAGTTAAGTGGATACAAGCCGGATTGTTTCTGATGTGAAGAACCTTGAATTGTTTTTAATATATAAAACGCTATGACTTTCAGGTGTGTGTTGAAAGAGGATTAGATTTGCTGTATGTAAAAAGGAAGAGAGAACTTTGAATAGGACATTTACCTTATATGGAGAAAGTGCTTCAAAATCAAATAAAATTTGTTCATTAAAAACACACTGCCTTTTATTCTCTAAAAACCAAGGAAGAGGATTAATCTACTAATGACTTAGAAGCTCTACTTCCTTCCATTTAAGGCAGATTCTTCAGTAGCTACACAGTGAAGGACTTACCCAATCGATTCCTGCAAGAGGGAAAATCACTTCCCAGATACAGTGACCCACAGTCACAAGGCTCAAGAACACTTAAGTCTCCTTTTACAAAGTCCAATGTCAGATAGAGGGCTCCTCAATCTTTTTGTTCAGTGAATTGGATGAGGCTTGATGGCTTTTTTGATAAGAGCTTTCCTAACTTGAGATTCATTTAACACACGAAACTAGGAAAATAAGAACACAAACTGGAGTCTCTCCAAGTGTTTACAGACTGATAGACATTTTAGGCACTTGCTAACTAGACAAACATTGTTTAAGGAGAAACCACACGTCGACACAGGTGGTGTAGCTCCAGAGTTTCCTGGTGGCTCAGACGGTAAAGTGTCTGTCTACAATGCGGGAAACCCGGATTCAATCCCTAGGTCGGGAAGATCCCCTGGAGAAGGAAATGGCAATCCACTCCAGTACTATTGCTTGGAAAATCCCATGGACAGAGGAGCCTGGTAGGCTACAGTCCATGGGGTCACAAAGAGCTGGACATGACTGACTTCACTTTCACACGTCAACACAGGTGGTGTAGCCTCTACAGCAAGACACAATAAGTGGGGGTGCTGTTGATGAGCAGCAGACACTAAGCAGTTTGGGGAGGGAGCAGAAGGGGTTCACTTTACACAGAGGGCACACCTGAACCTTTTGCTGTTATTTGTTCATTCACATAACATGTTTTTATTGAGTCCTATGTGCCAATTACTGTGATTCAGAGGGAACATAAATTGTAAAGACACATTCGTCAGGATTCTTGGTTTCAGGTGTCAGAGTATAACTCAAATGCCTTAAGTACAGAAGGGAATTTATTGGCTTACATAATTGGGAAATGCAGAATGCACTTGTTGCTCATTTATTAGATTCAGAGGCTGAATTATGTTATTTGGGCTCTAGTTCCATATTCTAACTTTGCACCCCTCTCCAGGGTTAGTTCAACTTCATGAACATGCTCTCTTCATGAGATGGGACAGATGACTGTTAGTAGTCCAAGGCCTCTATCATTATAGCATTTAATCTAAAAGGAAAAGAGAAATCTTCTCTTTCCAGGATTTACATATTAATATCATGAAATAGTTAGATAGCATCACCGACCCAATGGACATAAACCTGAACAAACTCCGAGATGTGGCAGAGGACAGGGAAGCCTGGTGTGCTGCGGTTGACGGGGCTGCAAAGAGGCAGACACGACTTAGCACTGAGCAACAATAACAAACCATGAAAAGATTCTGTTCAATCACATGCCTATACTTAATATCAGTCATTGTCATCAAGAGGATTATGGTACCAGGAATTGCCAGTCCTGGATCACAAGCCCAAGCCCTCAGGGCACAATGAAGAACAGTCTATGCCGAGCTACATGGGATGAAGTTATGGCACTTCCTGAATGGAAAGAATGGTCCTAGGGGCTTTTCTGCTGTCTCGGTGGTAAAGAATCCACTTGCCAATGCAGGAGACATGGATTTGACCCCCTATCCGGGAGGACCCCACATGCAGCAGAGCAACTAAGCCCATGGGCCACAACTATTGGGCATGTGCTCCAGAGCCCGGGAGATGCAACTGCTGAAGACTGCATGCCCTAAAGCTCATGCTCCGCAACAAGAGAAGCTACCATGGTGCAACTAGAGAGTAGCCCCTACTCACCACAACCAGAGAACGCCTGTGCAGCAACGAAGACCCAGCACAGCCAGAAAGAAATAAATAAAATTATATTTTTAAAAAATAAAAAAAGAATGGTCCTGGGAAGACAGAATTGATGTCCACAATAAAAGCTGTCATCTCTTCCTCCAGGAACTGAGGATGGTGATGGAGACGGACATATAAACAACTGCAGTGGTGAGATAAAAGCTATTAACAATACACTACAGATAAGCCTACAGTACTATGTGAACACAGTGGTGACCTACTACGCACATTTGGAGGAGTCAGTGATGGTTTCCTGGATAGTACACCTCTTGGATGAGTCTTCACGCAGGTAAATAGAAGTTATCAGGGGAATGGGGGGAGTGCAGAATACAGTTCTTGGCAGTAGAAATAGCACAAACAAAAGCAGGGAAATGACAAAGTACAAGGGCCGTTTGAGGAACTCGAAACAGTTTTAGATGGCTGGAGAGTGGCATGTTTTTGGGAAATTCCAGGAGAAGGTTACTCCTGTCAACTCCAGTCCAAAAACTGGAAAGGAAAATTCCGGGAATAAACAATTCGTAAGTTTCAGATTGCTACATCATTCTGAAATCTCACACCCTCCCACACTGTCCATCCTGGGATTCCCCAGCTATCAGCGTCCCCTGCTCCTGACAGCCAAGCACTGATGTCATCATAGCTCGAAGATCCAGGATCAGCCCAAGCAGATAATCCTACTTCTGATGTATTGTTAGAAGGTCTGTACAAGCCTAACATTGTGTTCTCTCATGCTGACTCACCTCTCTTCACCTCAGCACCTAAGCATTTTATTATCTCCTCATCATGAGGAGAGTGAGTATAATACAATATCTGGGGAGACAGGCCACGTTCACATAACTTTTATTACAATATATTGTTGGAACTGTTCTATTTTATTATTAGCTATTGTTGTTAATCTCTTACTGTGCCTAATTTGTAAATCAATTTTATCTTAGGTGTGTTTGTAAAGGAAAAACATAGTAAACATAGGATTTAGTACTATCTGCAGTCTCAGGCATCTGCGAGGGCGTCTCGGAACATATTCCATGGACAGTGGGGCTACTGCATTTTCCTTCCTGTTATCAGGAGTTCCTGTGACTTTTGTTATTTCTGATACAACTTTAATACTGCTTGCTCCTGTATCTGTGAGCTTCATACAGAGAGGAGAGGATTTCAATATTTATGATTTAGTCATCATGATTTAGGGAGCAAAGCCTAGGAATATAAAAAGTGGAGTGGTACTTAATCATTCCCTCCACAAATAGGGTAGGGATAAGTAGCAATGTTAGTCGCTCAGTCATGTCCAGCTCTTGGCAACTCCATGGACTGTAGCCCGCCAGGCTCCTCTGTCCATGGGATTCTCCAGGCAAGATAACTGAGGTGGGTAGCCGTTCCCTTCTCCAGAGGATCTTCCTGACCCAGGGGTCAAACCCAGGTCTCCTGCATTGCAGACAGGTTCTTTACCATTTGAGCTACAGGGAAGTCCCAGGGACAAGAATGGAATTAATCCTTTTCTTTTTTTTTTCCCACAGACAATTGGTACAGTCATAGTTTGTCTTCATAATGACTGCCAAAGACACTTCACAGCTTGCAAGATGGAATCTAAGCTCTCTTGTCTGACGTACAAGGCCATGAACAACCTGTTCCAACCTATCTTTGCAGTTGCATTTCCTACTACCCCTGATCTAGATACTCAACTCTGATCCAGGTTGTCTGATCTCCAAATGTCACTGTGTCTGGCACATACTGGCATTTAAAGACATTGAATTTTTGAAAGACAAATTGGAGGAAGTCAAATGCTTCCCTTTACCTCTTTTTGAAATGATTGTATCTTTCTTATTAAATGTTTTCATGGTAAAAATTAACACATAAAAGATAAAAAGTAAACATTTCTTGTAATTTCATCACCCAGGATTAACCACTGATAACTGTTCAGTGAATTTCTTTCCATTTTTTCTATACTTGTAGAAGCATATGTATGCATATACACACGTATGTGCACACATTATATAGAATGTGAATTCTGTTCTTTTCACTTAACATCTATTCTAAATTATTTTCCATCTTTGAATAGTCATGGATAATACACTTTAAAGTTCTCTGTATAAATATCTATTATACACACATATATATAATCTAACATTCTCTTGAAGCTAGATGTATAGGGTGATTTTAGTTTTTGTACATTATGAATATCTTATAACAAATATCCTTGAAGGCAAATTTTATCAGCATATCTGATTATTCCTTTAGATAAAAGTTTAAAAGTAAAATTCTAGATCAAAATACATATTTAAAAGAATCCTTGTTCCACATAACCAAGTTTTTTCTAGAATAATTTTATCAACTAACGTTGTCAAGTTATATGACTATGAATATCATCAAATTGCATGAGAATGATTAATTTTCAGGATATTTAAGCATATGTCATGTTCATTTTGGGAATAACTTTACTAGATATCTAGACAAATTGGATAATAATTTATATTTTAATATTTAAACTTCCAATAGACTGTCTTTCCACTTATTTCCTCCATGGACAATTATGCACATTTCTTAAGTTTATTCCTGGGTATTTATAATTTCTACTGAAATTGAGAATGGAATAGTTTTACACTGTATTTTCTAATTAGCTACCTTTGCCACATAAGAAAGCTACAGGTTAAAAAACACAAAATCTCCAAAGGAGGAGATGCTTTGACTATCTTCCAAACATACCTTCCAGTTTATTCTCCTTGAAATTTTGTTCATGTGGTCCAGCTGACCTAGGAAGCACTTCTAAGGTCTTTCTACCTAGGAAAATCTGAACCATGAGGAAGAGAGTGGTGGTCCACCTGAATTCCTTTGCAAAGAGGACACAGGTCCTAGGACCACAAGTGGGACCAGCTGGATGTGCTTGTACCCTCGCCGATGCTATATTCTCGCTGTCATCAGGCTCTGTGGCATGTCAGCAACTGCCAGTGCCAGCTGACAAAGAGGAGAATGAATGCCTGGCCACACCTCACACCTGCCGGCTGTACCAGCACCTACCTGTATTCGCCCTCTGGTGCACCAGTCTCCTTGTTTAAGCGCGAAGTCTGAGGCCCTCCAGTCAGCCTTTTCCTCTGACAGTGTTTATTTCTTGTTGTTCAGCTTCTAAACCACTCCTCTATGTTCTGCTGCTCTGTGATGCTGGGGCCAAGGTCTGCAAACTATGCTTCTCAGAAGCTGCTGCCCCTTGGCTTCCTATTAGCTGATGGTATGTCAGAGGGAAGAATGGCAGGGAGACTGGAGGGTGGAAGGAAGTGGAAGGGCTTTTTCTATTTCTAGTGTTGGTATCACTGTAGGGAAAACAGTCCAAAGAACAGCTATGGATTCAGTCCCCAGCTTCACTGGCACTCCCCAAACCAGTTACACTGTTCCTGCTTAAAAGTACCAGCACCAACCAGACACACCCTCTCTGAGGTCTGAAGACCAGCCTGTGGGTGGGGGCTTCTTCTTACCTAGGTCTTGCTAACCCTCTCTCTTCTCTTTTGTTCCCCTAACCTTTGCTTTCTGTAGTTACAAATATTTGGGCTACCTCTACTTGCTGTTTTTGCCCTCTCAACTTTCCATCACCTTTATAACCAATTCTCTATATTAAGTACCCTATCTTTGAAATACCTAGCTTGGAGTCCCCTTTCCTGATTGGACACTGATACAACAGCCATCCCCAGCAGGCTGAGAAGTCTGTGGTTACTCTGGTTGAACCCAGCCAGCTCAGACCTGGCTGCCCAGGTACCATGTAGCCTAAATGCAATCATTAAGATGGTCCTGTCTTCTAGTTCATGGAGAAAGTTGGAGGTATCAGGTGTAAATTCCACAGACTTTTCCCTTCCCTCCCAACAATATAACTGGAAGAGGAAAATACTCCCCTTCCTCTTCTCCCCCTTACCAGCCCACTGATCAGTTCACACATAATCCTTTGATCTCAGTTTAAGCATCAGCTTCTCAGGATCAAGATGTTTGAGACACATATGCTGAGACCAGCTAAGCTGGCTCATCTCACGTGGAAAGCAATGAGGAACTAGCAAAGGAGGTATTTTGGGGGCTTCGGACACGACTGAGCGACTTCACTTTCACTTTTCACTTTCATGCATTGGAGAAGGAAATGGCAACCCACTCCAGTGTTCTTGTCTGGAGAATCCCAGGGACGGGGGCGCCTGTTGGGCTGCCGTCTGTGGGGTCACACAGAGTCGGACACGACTGAAGCGACTTAGCAGCAGCAGTAGCAGCAGAGTATGTGCATATGAGGCTGGGTGTGGAGTTGTAGCTCTAACGGTCCATACATTTTTGTACCTCTATTCTCTCCAAACCTTAAGTAGTACACACTTACTGATTTTACTTCCTTTCCTTTTATTCCACACAAATCTGTCTTTCACCACTCTACATTTTCACGGGTGAAGGGATCGTATCTATTTCAGTTACCTATCAGAAGAAGGTAACATGCAGTGAAAGTTTGTTAAATGATTGATTTGGCTGCTGCCAAGCTGCTGCTAAGTTGCTTCAGTCGTGTCCGACTCTGTGCAACCCCATAGATGGTAGCCCACCAGGCTCCCCCGTCCCTGGGATTTTCCAGGCAAGAATACTGGAGTGGGTTACCATTTCCTTCTCCAAGGCCATTAATGATATAGTATTGTATATATCAGTTTCAATGGACAATTTCAGAATTTACTACATTTCTCTACTAGTATTAATGCCTTTATCCCTTGATTTTCATGGCACCAGTCTTTCTTGCTTTTCTTCCTACCTCTCTTGCCATTACTTTTCGGTTGGCTTGGTAGAGTTCCCACTATATATTCATTTAATTCCCTAGTCTAGTCCTTGCAGAGACCAGATAGATCCTAGATAATGATAATAAATTACTCAACTAATTTTTGGCATCCCTCTGAAATGTGATATTGTCTCTGATTTACTCTTTTTGATGGTAGGACATTTTCAGAGACTTCTTCTTGGCTTTACCCACGATGGTAGTTTTTATCCTATAGATCAGGAACCCAATATAGGAGTTGCACTAAGTATATCAAATCTAATTATACATTCAGGGACAGGGGAGATGACCACTGATGAGTCATGGATCTAATGAATACATGGTAAACTGGACTTTGACCAGGGCTCCATCTATTATCTGACCTCTGTAGTCCCCTACTCTGAGAAGTGCTGTGATGATGATTCAGATTTCTAAGTATTCATTCTGTGCCCAACAGTCCTTGAAATATTTGAGTACTTTCTTTTCCTCAGTGTATAGTTACCAAAGTACATGGCCATAGGTCCCTTTGGAGAAGGACTAGGGAAATTATTACCATATATATTTGCTGGGGTGTTACAGGGTCCTTCCTCCTGGAGACCTGGCCTCCTGTTGAATTAGTGAGTCTGGTTTTGAAAATAGATTCAAGTCCAGAAACTAGACTAGATACTGTGACTTTTTAAAATTAGTGTAACTGCCTTCAGCTTCTTGATTATATACCCTTAATTTCTGTGGAGAGAAAATCTGATTAGAACCCTTTTTGGCTGCCCATCTCTTTTGCCTCGAGGGACAACATGTTCTATTAAGTATACCAATAAATCTCTACAGGTCAAGCCCTCTTGGCTACTGCTTTAACTATAGTCTTATTATAATTACATCCATTTGACTTTGAGAATTTAAGGATCACCACCTAACCTCTCCTGCTTTGGGGATCCTATTAACCCCATTGCTATGGGAGTTTTTTTTTTTTAACATTTTTTTTAAAAGACCATTTTTTTTTTTTTTTGATGTGGATCATTTTTTAAGTCTTTATTGAATTTGTTACCATATTGCTTCTGTTGTTTATGTTCTGGTTTTTTGGCCATGAAGCATGGGGGAATCTTAATTTCCCAACCAGGGGTCAAACTCTCACCTCCTGCATTGGAAGGTGAAGTCTTAACCACTCCACTGTCAGGAAGTCCCTATGTGAGTCTACTTCTGAAATGACCTCTCAAACTGAGAACTTAGACTGCTGAACAAGACTCAAACATATCCGTGATGCCCCGCAAAATGGGAAGTCACTAAATAGTTTTTACAGAAGGGAGTAATAGGGTCAAATTTGTGTCTTAGAGACATTCTGATATTCTCAACAGCATATTCTTTCTTTATGGACTTGGTAAATGGTGTATCTTCTTTGTTTTCTCATATAAAGAGCAATTATCTGGTGAGTCTTCTAGCCTTATTAAGTATATCCATTCCAGCATGCCTACTTCTGTGAACCTTTCAAACAACTTTCTGGCACAGCCATCTGACACAGCAGTTCTGACAATTTGATTTCCCTTAATGAGGTCCACTGCTTTTTTCAATACTTTTAGGAACTGTCCTAGAGTTTGCATCATCTCTCAGAGTCCTTGTCAGGGCATTGTATCTTGTATATTAGCAGGGTGCTCCCAAACCCAAACTCAACCCTATCCAATCTTATGCTCCAGCCTCCTTGAACGTGCACCTTCAGAATCTGGCTCCACACCCGCTCCTCATCTTCTGCTGTACATACTGCTTACGTTTTGCTGCAACTATGGAGAAGGGTCACTTTCTTTCCTTATGAGACCTGAAACATCTCCAGCTGAATTATCATGACCCACTCCTAGTTATAGGTCTGTTGGCAAGGAGGGAAGGTGGGCAAAGGTTCTCAGAGGCACTTATCATCTCACAGGCCAAAGTTCTCTGCACTATCTTCAGGAAGGGGGAGTTCTCATCATTTCTAGAGAAGAGGGATCATTTCTGAAGACCAAGAGTTCAGAGGAGTCTAGGAGTTCAAAATTTGAAGGGACATTCAATCAGGTAACCCCAAGGATGAGGTTTTAATTTTATCAAGGCCCTGACCCTACATAATACATATGCTTTGGTTGGTAACATAACCTTTTCTAGAACTCAGCCACTCAACTTTGACTATGAAGTTCTGGGCCTCGCTATTGTTCAGTCGCTCAGTTGTATCTGACTGTTTGCTGCCCCATGGACTGCAGCACGTCAGGCCTCCCTGTCCTTCACCATCTCCTGGAGCTTGCTCAAACTCATGTCCACTGGTCATGAGTGGACATGAGTCAGTGATGCCATCCAACTATCTCATCCTATGTCATCCCCTTCTCCTCCTGCCTTCTATCTTTCCCAGCATCAGGATCTTTTCCAATGAGTGGGCTCTTCACAGCAGGTGGCCAAAATATTGGAGCTTCCACTTCCGCATAAGACCTTCCAATGAATATTCAGGGTTGATTTCCTTGAGGATTGACTGGTTTGATCTCCATGCTCTCCAAGGCACTTTCAAGAGACTTCTCCAACACCAGAGTTTGAAAGCATCAATTCTTCAGTGTTCAGCCTTTGCTATCATCCAACTCTCACGTCCATACATGACTACTGGAAAAATCATAGCTTTGACTATGTCCTGGGCCTAGGCCTCATATTTTTCTGCTCTCCCATTGTAGTGAATGAGAGTCTTATCATAAGTTACCAGGGAATCCCTCCAGCTTTCACAGTGGTTTTTCAATTGCTTGTTGATCTCTCATTACTTTTCATTATCTTTTTCCAGGATATCAATGACACAGCTCCATTTTCCTTATAATTAGTCATTATTTCATACTTTTCAATAATGGAATCTTTCTTGCCAGCCAGCCAGGGAGAGATTCAGCTCCAAAACCCTGACTGCATAATCTCTTTTGAACCACTCTGTCAACTGTCACTGTTTGGATTCTCTGGAAGCAGGCGTTAAGATGGAGACTGACATGCAGGACGTTTATTGGGATCAACACCTCTGGTAGGCAGGGGAGGAACTAGGATTGGGCAGAGAGAGAAGTCCAACTGTGATGGCAGGCCTGATCAAACCTCCACAGGGAACTCTAGAGTATATATGATATATTAGTGTTATTCCACCATGGGACAGAGTAGCCGAGCCTTTATATCCCCATGAGATCATATATTGGCTATGGTGTCCTAGGAAGGGCATGACCTTCGATAAAGGGGATCTCTGCAGCTGAGGCAAAGGGACTGACATCTGGAAGCTTTCTGCTGACAGTATTCCCAGCCACTGGGGCAAAAAGTCCTACCTTGAAGCAAGCACTGGATTATATATTTTCATGTTCACCATGACATCCAACAATTAATTCAGCATCTGTGTTAGTCACAGTTACTAGAGAAACTGAATGAATAGGAGATATATACATAATATATAATATATATATACATTATATATACATATATACTGCTACTGCTAAGTCACTTCAGTCATGTCCAACTCTGTGCGACCCCATAGACGGCAGCCCACCAGGCTCCCCCGTCCCTGGGATTCTCCAAGCAAGAACACTGGAGTGGGAGGCCATTTCTTTCTCCAATGTATGAAAGTGAAAAGTGAAAGTGAAATAGCTCAGTCGTGTCCACCTCTTAGTGACCCCATGGACTGCAGCCTACCAGGCTCCTCCATCCATGGGATTTTCCAGGCAAGAGTACTGGAGCAGGGTGCCATTACCTTCTCCATATACATATATATACACACATAAATATAGAAGGAGATTTATTATGAAGGATTGACTTACATGATTATGGAAGCTAAGTCCCATGATCTACTGACTGCAAGCTTGAAGCCCAGAAAAGCCAGCGGTGGAGTTCTAGTCCAAACCCAAAGCCATAAGGACCAGAGGAGCCAATGACAGAAATCCCAGTCTGAGTCCAAGGACCAGAGAACCAGAAGCATTGATAGCTGAAGGCAAAAGATGGATGTCCCAGCTCAAGCAGAGAGAAAATTCATCCATCCTCCACTTTTCTGTTCTACTCAAACCTTCAAAAGATTGGATGGTGCCCATGTTTTTGGGTGAGGGCAATCTTTCTTTACTCAGTCTGTGCATTCAAATGATAATCTCTTCTGAAACACCCTCAGACACACCCAGAAATAATGTTTTACCAGCTATCTGGGCATCCTTTAGCCCAATTAAGTTGACAAGTAAAATTAACTGTCACAACATTTATCCTCTTTTTTCTTTCTTTACACCTTTTTATTCCATGTTCTTCATTATTAGGGTGGAACTACTACTAACCCAGGCACCTGGAAGCCATTATGTTTCTCATCCTTCACAATTATTATCTCACCACACTTTAATAATTTAATATCCTGAATATTTCTCTAGTCTATCCCTTCCTTTTCATACCTACTACCAGAGCTCTGAGCCCCAAAGTTTTTTTCCTTGGACTATTTCAGTAGCCTTCCAGTTTGTCTCCTGGCTTTCAGTCCCCAATCCATCCTTCACTAAACTTCCAGAGTGAGGTTTCTGAAATATAAATCCACCTGATTACTTGAAAACTCTTTCACTGTTGTTATTTAGTTGCTAGGTCATGTCCAACATTTTGCAGTCCCATGAACTGCAGCACACAAGGCTTTTCTGTCCTTCACTATCTCCCAGAGTGTGCTCAAACTCATGTTCATTCAATTGGTGATGCTATCCAACTATCTCTTTCTATGTTGCTTCCTTCTCCTCCTGCCCTCACTCTTTCCCAGCATCAAGGTCTTTTCCAGTGAGTCAGCTCTTACCAGGTAGCCAACGTATTGGAGCCTCAGCTTCAGGATAAGTCCTCCAATTAGTATTCAGGGTTGATATCCTTTAAGATTGACTGGTTTGATCTCCTTGCAGTCCCAGGGACTCTTAAGAGTCTTCTCTAGCACCACAGTTCAAATGAAAGTATCAATTCTTCAGTGTTCAGTCTTCTTTATGGTCCAGCTCTCAGACCCACACATGACTACTGGAAAAACCATAGCTTTGACTATACCAACCTTTGTCGGCAAAATGATGTCTCTGCTTTTTAATATGCTGTCTAGATTTGTCATAGCTTTCCTTCCAAGGAACAAGTGTCTTTTAATTTCATGGCTACAGTTACCATCTGCAGTGATTTTGGAGCCCCAGAAAAGAAACTCTGTCTCTGTTTCCACTTTTTACCCTTCTATTTGCCATGAAGTGATGGCACTGTATGCCATGATCTTAATTTTTTGAATATTGAGTTTTAAGCCAGTTTTTCACTTTCCTCTTTTGCCCTCATCAAGAGACTTTATCAAGAAAACTTTAATAAGTAGGTAAGTGTTAGTTGCTCAGTTGTGCCTGATTCTTTGCAGCTCCATGGATTGTAGCCTACCAGGCTCCTCTGTCTGTGGAATTCCCCAGTCAAGAATACTGGAGTGGGTTGCCATTCCCTTCTCCAAGGGATCTTCCCTACCCAAGGATCAAACCCAGGTCTCCTGCATTGCAGGCAGATTCTTTACCGTCTGAGCCACCAATACTCCCAATTCATTCACTCACTCAATAATTAATTCATTCACTCAAAAAATTGCTCAGGTCAAAAACTTTGTAGTCAAAGATTCTTCTTCTCTTTTCCTCACAGGCATCACATTTTCCAGCTTCAAAATATATTCTGAATCCAATTACTTCTCAACACTTCCTCTTAGTTACCCTGGTCTAAAGCACCCTAATGCCTCCTGTGTACCAGTGAAATTGTCCTGTATCTGGTCTTTGTGTTTTCTCTATTACTTCTGTGACATTTCTCCACAAGGCATCCAGAATAGTTTTTTGAAATGTAAATTAGATTATGTGCCAACCAAAAATGAACTATGTCATGGTGAGCAAGAAGGGATATAGTCTTGAGATCTTGCATATTTCTTCCTCCTGACCTCCCCTTCCCTACCCTCAGCTTGTAATGTACTTTCTGACTCCTAAGGTATGCGAATAAAAAAGGAAAGAGGAGATAATGGTCAAGAAAGCCCTTATTTGAGTTGGTTCTATCACTGGGCAGCCTCATGCTCTTGAGCCTGACGAATGTTCCAACCTGTCCTTTCCCCAGGTGGATGCTTTCCAGGGCTCTTCTGGAGGTTCCCAGTTGGGCCCTCCAACTTCAACTTCAGTGCACATTTTCCTTGCTTGATGTTTCTCCTTTCTGAAGACCCTAGCTCAAGAGGGGCCTCTCTCCATGCACTCACATTGCTGGAGTCCCTTCTCCTAGGATGTCCAAATGGACAGATCTTAAAAGGTCTGCAGCTTCGCTCTCTCTTCAGCATTGCCCACATCTGATCCATGGGAAATACTCACCCCTTATCCAATCAAAATAATGTTGTGCAAGACTTCCCCAACTCAGCAGCCCTCTCCTGACTCCACCATCAAAGTGGCCGTCGGCCCATGGCTAAGCTCCTAGTTTCTCCAGAGGAAGTCAGCATACAGGTCATGGGTATATGTGCCAACATGTTGCTCTCTCCATGCAGCCAAATGGAAGCCTCTTCACTTGGCTAAAAATGAAGGAGGAGGATTCCTCTATCACCAACTCCCCATTTTCACCAACTCGCACACACACCCTTTTATAGGAAGGTGTAGGAACTCAAAGCATTGTTCAAAAAGTTCTAGAGAATTTCTCTGCTGGTCCAGTGGCTAAGACTCCATGCTCTCAATGCAGGGGACCCAGGTTTGATTCCTGGTCAAGGAACTAGATTCCACATACCACAAGTAAGTGTTTGCATGCCCCAACTAAAGTCCATTTATGCCCCAACTAAAGGTCCCTGCAACAAAGTTGCTGCAACTAAGAGCCAGTGAGGCCAAATAAATAAATAAATTTTTTAACTTAAAAAAAAGTTCTAGGGTGCACATGCCAATTAGAAAAGAAGAGGGCTGTGCATTTTAAGTTTCCTCGGTATACCTTCTACTTAGTTGTTTCAAGGTAGGAAGAATCATTTATCTAATTACTGGGGACGTGAGGCAATGATAGCTCTTTCTTAGAATGAATGAAAAGGATAATGTTGGGAAAATAATTCTGACTCTAAGAAAGGAGGTATTAAAATAATAAGTCAATATTTTGAATGACATACAAAAGAGGGTACTGGGCAATCAGATAGCTTTTATTCCTAAGAATGACTTTTTAATCACCAGGAAGAGTGAAACGCAAGAACAGAAGGTCCCTCACTCATGATCACATCTATCTCAGAACTTCCATACTCACCAGGGAGATTTCTTTTTTAGAAAAATGATCAATGGAAGAGAAGTAGAGGCTACTCAAGCAGTTATTGTTTCCTTTGTATGAATAAAGAACATTTGTCTACTCAACAAACAAATTTGGAGCAGCCCATGTGCTAGGAGCTGAAGAGAGGATAGTAAAGAAGGTGCTAAAAATGGGCTGATAGTCTAGATAGAAATCGCGCTGATTTTAGTATTATCTTGCTATTTGAGTTAGCAAAATACTTACAGGAATCTGTAGCATGACCAACAGTATTTTTCAGAGAAATTCATGTTGAGGAATGGGCATATTGTATTTTACCACTTAATATGCAGGCTATCAGACATTCTGAATTCAAAGGCAGTAAAAAAAAAAAGAAAAAAGAAAAAAAAAGGATAACAATGTCACAAATTAAAATTGTTATAATAGTTACTTTTAAAAGTAACATTTATTGAGCACTTTGACCACATGCCAGACCTTATGCCAAGGACTTTCATGAATTATGTCATTTAATTTTGACAACAGAACTTTTTGGTAAGTATTAGTTTAATATAATATGTGTAATATTGTATATAATATATAGCTAATATATTATTATTTCCATTCTATAGATGTAGAATTTGAGGCATAGCTAGTTGGTGACAGAATGAAACTTGAAAATGGCCATCTGAGTCTTACCCACTTCGTGAAATCTGGGAATGAAAATGTACTAGACACATTCCCTTGGTAATTCAGCAGTTGCTTCTCCATTGGAGCCAGTTGTGAATGGGATTTGTTTGCAAGAGATTATTATTGATAACCCATGGTTTTTCAATCACAAGGGAAAAATTTCTGGTGCTCAACTCTATTTTGTGTCTTTTATTTACCTATTTTTTTCATGTACTGTACCTTGAAGATAACTTCTTTCTTTCTTTTAAAAAATATTTATTTATTTATTTGGCTGCATTGCATCTTAGTTGCAGCATGCGGGCTCTTTGTTGCAGCTACTCAGAGGCATGTGGGATCTTGACCAGAGATTGAACCTGCATCCCCTGCATTGGAAGGTGAAGTCTTAACCATTGGACCAGGGAATGTGTGCACATAGTAAGAATTTTCCGCCAGAACATACTTGTTCCATTAATATTATCACCCTTGCCTGTTTTATGTTGGAAAGTCAGTGACATCCCATTGTAAGCTTTCATCTTACTTGTCTTAAATGAAATCATACTGAAAGAAGGAAGGCATTTGGTGCAACGCACTTCAGGCAATGTCCAAGCATCTGAGAATATCAAACCCTCCGGTCTAGTATATTCTCATGGCCTGTGGGCCATGTGGGCCCCAAATGCACGACCTCTTTTGCCAGGGAGCCTTTCCCGTCTCCAGCAAAACTGAGATCCTCCGTGAGACCACTTCCTTCATGGCTGTCTCCCACCAGTGCTCCATCAGTGGCTCTGAAACCTTCTCTTTCAGAAGCAGGAAGAAGCCCATGGTTCTAAGATGAGATGCTGAGTATCCACTGCTAGGCCCTTGACCACACAGAGTCAAATTTTCAGAATATCTGCTAGGAAAATAACGAGCAGGACCTCATGCTGAGAGAAAATCTCCCAAGTGGGATTGGCTCTCTGGAAAACAACTGGATATGGTGTTGGTCTTTATTACAGTTTCCACAGACAAAAAAAAAAAAAAAAGTTGTTTATAAAACAAAAGCCACATATGATTTGGTATGGTAACATTTTTGAGAATTTTGTTTTTGCACAGCGGAAACCGGGGCTAATGTGGTCATGGTGGAAATGGAGCCAGTTCTGTTACCCCAAAGCACCTCTCCTAAAACACAAATCTGAGTAAGCCAGGCCCAGCCTTGCCAGGAACAGCCAGCATTGTTTGGCTCTTTGGAGAGACTTGGTCAAAACGCTCTAGGCGAGGCCAGCAGAGCTCCCCACACCACGCAGCATCGCACACGCACACCCAAGCTCAGGCCTTACGTGTGGAGGGACGCCTCTGGGGTCCCCACTCGTCCCTCCCATTCCAGGAGAGTCGTGAGCCGTCGTCGTGTGCGGACTGCATCGTGGAGGACGAGGTTCTGGTCTGTGCTCTCCAGCGCTAGGACCGCCTGCGCTAAGCGGGACTCTCTTGTTTGCAGTTCTGTTCTCAGTCAGTGAAGGACGCCAAACGAAACATTCAAGTTTCCTGCTGTTTTGAGCCAGATCATGTGAAAACTAAAGAAAATCCATGTTTGCTGGCTTGGAGAGCCGGAGTAACAAACTACTTTTTAAGCACAAAGGAAGCAACTTACAAGGGCCAGACTCATGGTGAGAAAGGAAAATGTGTAGGAATCCTATTAAAATCGGGGCTTTGGAAGACCTCATGTTGGCTGCATCTTCATTTTCCATATGACTAGATTTTAGAAATAGACTTTCCCTCTTCCTGCCATTCTGTAGTGAAATGTTAAATTCAGTGTTGAAAGCAAAAATTTGGAGCAGGGGCGGGGGAAAGATTTCTTATATTTTAGAGGCTACTGAAACTATTTGGAAAGTTCTAATATTTCCTTAGGAACATGAAAAGAGATACTTCATTTGTTTGCTTCATTTGGTGGCAGGGTGATTCAGGGCTGGACAGGAACAGACTAGTTTCCTACCCTCAAGAGCTCAAATGTGATAATTTGGGGAGATAGACAACAGATTGGTACACTCTGAAATATATTGTGTAATTTCTGACAGAGATAATGCTTTGAGAAAAAATAAAGCAGGATGAGGAGATGGAAAATGAATAGGCAAGGTGGTCAGGGAAGGCCTCTAGGAACCATTTTGAATAAAGAGCTGAAGGTGTGAGCCACACACAGTTCTAGAGAAAGGGCATTGCAGGCAAGGCTGATTGCTCAAGCTCAGTAAAAAATGGAAAATAGCAGGGGTTGAGATCTGAAGGGTAGGCAGAGGTCAGGGCATGTAGGTTCCCATTTGCCATGATAAGGAATATAGATCTTTACTCCAAGTGTTATGGGAAGCCTTTGAGGACTTTGTTTGCTGGTGGCTCAGATGGTAAAGCATCTGCCCGCAATGCAGGAGACCCGAGTTCAATCCCTGGGTTGGGAAGGTCTTCTGGAGAAGGAAATGGCAGCCCACTCCAGTACTCTTGCCTGGAGAATCCCACGGACGGAGGAGCCCGGTAGGCTGCAGTCCATGGGGTCGCAAAGAGTTGGACATGACTGAGCGACTTCACTTTCACTTTCACTTATTCTCTACCCAGTTCCAAAAAGAGATCAAGAAAATTTCATCCAAACATTTGATAGTCATTTATCGATCACTAAGCATGTAACAGACTGGGTTCGGTTGCTTTAAAAATTGTGACCTCTGTCATCAAATGAGGGGTTAAGAAAATAAAATGAACAACCAGAACAAACATAGAATGAAGAAAGTTCCAGAGAGAAGGAGAATACTCCTCCTCCTCCTACTAATAGTATAGGAAAACAAATTACAGATATTAATGCTGATTAATTAATATAAAAGCTATATGCTAGGTACTATTCATTTATTTTTTCCACATTGACTCAATACCTTATATATTCTTATTATTCCTTTTAAAAGAAAAAAATGAGATCAGAAAAGCAAAGTAATATTATAGACCAGAAAGCAATTAAACTGAGAAGCCAGGATTTGAATCCAGGTTTCCACGATTCTAAAGCACACGGTTTATCTACTCACAGGAAGGAGCCCCTGTGACAAGGGACATATACTGTAACTCAGTATGTGTAGCTTCCACTTCTAGGAATAATATATTGATGCTATATCTAGTGGACTTGGGTCAGATTGGTTTCAGATATATATTCCAAAGTTAAATAAGCACCTTACTATAAAGTTGGGTATTAAGATCCTTAAAAAACATACCAAAATACCACAAGGAGAAGAGTCCCAAATCACTTTTTCCTTCAGAAAACATGTTAGCATCAGTAATAATAGGGTTTTATTTGTTCTTCACTTTTTCCTGTGCCCCCCTACTTCAATAAGGGCAAAAAATCATGTCTGACTGCTCACCATTTTATCTGCAGAGCCTAGCACAGTGCCTAAAACACAGTAGGGGCTCAGTAATATTTGTTGAATGAATGAATGAATTACACTTCACTTTCTTTCTTTCCAGCGCCTGCCTTTACTGCCATGTACCACTCCAGACAGCATGCAGAGTTGGTGGAGAGTATAATAAACATCAGAGGTATTTTGCAATTCATGGCTGACCCCTACTGACCCTTTCTTTAATTAAATCTTTCACTTGTGAATGAATCATTTCTTCCATTAATTAAAATAGGATACACATATGTCTCTGTAAAGTATGTGTCAAAAGAAAGCATTCCACCTAAAATATACAGGAGGCGCTGACCACCGTGGCGAGTCATCCATCATAACCTGCTAAAAAGATCAGCTTTGGAATTAGAACCAGCACAATCATCCCTTATACCCTCCAAAATATGAGTCGCAGCTTCGCACCCAATTCGTCAGCTCCTGTGTTAATATAGGGAAGAACCCATAGTGTGAAGCCTTAAGAGGACCGTTTATTTTGGAGGGCAGAGCGGGCAGCCCCAGAGCTCCGGGAATGCCATCATCTCTAATAACTAACCGCTTGGAGCCCTTGCTCTCTGGAGACTCGACTCTTGATTGTTAGAGCTGGAAGGCAGCAGGATCGCACTGTTGCAAGGCTTGACAGTTGCTTCTGCGATTCCTGTGAAGCCAAGAGGATGACTTCAAGGAACCTGACCGTGCTGTTCAGGTGGACCCAGCAAGTTTGCGTTCCCACCCACCCCACCGTCTCCTCTTGGGAGAAGTGGGATGCAAAGATTGATTTGCAGCTGTTAGCTCCAGGAAACAGTGAGCACATGCTGCCACTGTTCAAAACATTTTGCCTCAGAGTAAACTCTGCGCTGCCCTGAGCTCCAAAGACAAAGTACCTAGCCATGTTTAAAAATTACCACCGGGACTCTCCAGGCAAGATGAAGAGGATGGAGGGATAAAACATTAACTCAGCTGAAAAGTGCCTCTGTTGCTTTAAAAACAAGTTTTAAATATTCTGCAAGATTTCAAATGCAGCAATTTTTGAGAAAATGTGACATTGTAAAGCCTATTCTCTCTGAAATGTCAGGTTCCATAGGAGCTGGAATGATAAACACTCTTCCTGCATATTTAGGAGGCAGTTTCAGAAGACGCCAAGTGACTGCTAAACCAGTCGTGCAATTCAGTGTGTTTTATTACCACAGTTTTCTGTCCAATACTAACTGCTCTTTTATTTTTCCTTCAATTAATCCCGTAAAGCAAGTGTAAAAATATAGGAATGGTAAGGACCTTTGCCATCACTGGGGCTATTTCCAATGGTGGAAAGAAGGTGAGGAAAGGTGAAGAGATTGTCTAAGGCCAAGGGCAGGTTCATGGCAGAGCCAGGGCTCCCAAGTCCGTCTCCTATCTCATAGTCTTGGGCTCTTTCCCCTGTGTCCCTATTGAGGATTAATTCTAGGGTGATTTATTTCCCCAGCACAGTGCTAGGTACATTGCCCATGGATTAATTAATGCATTGATTCCCAAAGAGTAAGAGATTCAAGATTCCTTGACAAATCTGTCAAGTACTCAGGGAAAAAATCAATAGTTTTTCTTTGATCTGAAGCCCAAATTATTGGATTCTTCCAGAAGAACTTTTCTCCTACTTTCAATACTCCTCTGATACTCACTGGCTTGTCTCCTAGGTCAAGATACATGAGACTGAAAAGAGGAGGTATATAAGAGATTTAACAGTTAGTGGAAATGGACGGTAACATTGGAGAATGAACTGTCTCCATGGTGCAGAGTAGTCATTAGAAACATTGACTCTGGAGTCAAGTTGTCTTGGGATCAAATGCTATTTTGATATTTAGAAGATGTATAATCTAAGATCACTGATCCCGGGCTCTTTTAATCCTTGAGCCTCAGTTTTCTCCTCTGTAAAATGGAAATTTTAGTACATACTTCACAGGATTGACTCAAGAATAAATTTAAAAATCTGAAGTTACCCTTCAAATTCCCATTTATGTGTAATTTAACGATGTATATACACATCCAGGGCTTCCCTGATGGCTCAAATGGTAAAGAGTCCGCCTGCAATGCAGAAGACCTGGATTCAATCCCTGGGTCGGGAAGATGCCCTGGAGAAGGAAATGGCAACCCACTCCAGTATTTTTGCCTGGAGGATTCCATGGATAGAGGAGCCTGGTGGGCTATAGTCCATAGGGTTGCATTGAGTCAGATACAACTGAGCATCCATCACACACACATACACTATACCTATTCAAACAGTAATACCAAAACAGAAGCAATGAAAAATTGGACTGTTGAATTTGCTTTATACTGAAACCTTAATAATAGGTCTTTTTTTTTTTTTTGGAATAGGTCATTTTTGAGAGCCTGGTAGGCTACAGTCCATGGGGTCACAAAGAGCTGGACACGACTGCAGGACTCACACATTCACTTTGAGAGAAGAGCATACTTATTCTGTTTGATGATGCTGTTTCCTTGCTCTCTGCCACCTCTCCCCAGTTTCGATGTCCATTGTCCCTTATCTACATAACTGCAGGAACCTTCTTTCTGCTGCCTGCCTCTTTTTCTCTCTCTCTTTTTTTCCTGTCTCCAATCTAGTTCTTCATGAGTAACTTTTTAAAGGCACACATTTGGCTGTATGATGTTCTAGTGTAAAAGCCTTCAGGGATTCCTATGGCTTATATAATAAAGCACTACAGGCTGGTCCCAACCCCCTATGATAACTCACTCCTGCTAGCATAATCCCACATCTCATGTTCTAAGCAAACAAGACTATTCACTGTGTCCTCTATGCCCCAACACCCCATGTACTAATACACCTCTGTGTCTTTGCTCATTCTGTGTTCTTGGCCTGAAATCATCTTTCCCCACTTCATCACCTACTGAATTCCTAGTCACTAGTCAAGACCCAGATAAAATTTCACCCTTTCAATCAAGGCTTTCCTTACTAAACTCTCCTCTTGGCTAATTACTCCCTGCTCTGTGTTCCATGCTCCTCTGTTCTTGTCTCACAACTAGCACTTACTGCATTAAATTATATTTTGTTGTGTATGTGTCTGACTTCTGGCTAAAGCTGGATTAGCAAGTAACCATTCCTTCCTTCCAAACCCATGACTCTTTCCCCACTAAGACTAAATGCTGCCTAAAATTGTTTTTTTTTTTAATTAATTGTCAGGTAATTACTTTACAATATTGTGATGGTTTCTGCCATACATCATCATGAATCATCTATAAGTGTATGTGTGTCCCCTTCCTCCTAGAATTGTTTTTAGACAGCCTCTTGGGCAGCCACTCTAAATCCATCAGAGCTGACACCAGAGTGAAACGTATTTGTAATCTGTAGCTAACCTATGACTGCCATCAGTGCAGGACGATGTCTGTTTATCTATCTCTAATACCTAGTGCAATGAAGTGTTAGTTGCTCAGTCATGTCTGACTCTTTGCAACCCCAGACTGTAGCCCCTCCGGCTCCTTCTTTCCATGGGATTCTCCAGGCAAGGATACAGGAGTACATAGCCATTCCCTTCTCCAGGAGATCTTCTGACCTGGGGATTGAACCTGGTTCTCTCACATTGTAGGCAGATTCTTTACTATATGAGCCATCAAGGAACCCCCCAGAAGGCCAGGGATGGAGTATTTGTTGCTCAGAATGCAATAGCTAGTACTTAATAAATGCTTGTTAGATACGTGAAGGCAAAGTACCAAAGCAGTGAACTATTACCTATGAATTCTAATGAATGATTCTGGGTGCTGAGAGTGTAGATTGGATCTAGACTATTAATACTTGATACCAAACTTCATATCCTAGACTCTGGGACATGGAAATGTAAATTCTAATAGTAAAAAGAGCTCAGATTTGGGAAATCATTGCAAAGTAACTCAAAACTTCTTTATACATATAGATAAGCTTGCTTGGTAGAAAATGCATGCATGCATATGAAGTCACTTTAATAGTGTCCAACTCTGTGTGACCCTATAGACTATAGCCTGCCAGGCTCCTCTGTCCATGGGATTCTCCAGGCAAGGATACTGGAGTGGGTTGCCATGCCCTTCCCCAGAGGATCTTCCTGACGGAGGAATTGGACCTGGGTCTCCTGCTTTGCAGCTGTATTCTTTACCATCTGAGCTACAGGGAGACCTTTTCAATATCATATGAACTTATTAGCCATGTGGTAGAATCTTCATTCTTTTTCACCAAATATTCCAAATAAGTCTTTATATCCAGTTTTATAATTTAACAGGAAAGCAATATTTATGTTATAGAAATAATAATAATCATTATTGTTAGTGATAATAAACATTTACTGGCTCCTCACTATGTAGCAGGCACTGTCTCAGCTTCTTGATATGTATTAACTCATTTGGTCTGCGCAACAGTGCTATTAGCGTGTTACCATAATTATCTCCATTTTGCAGATGAGGAAACAGAGTCTTCAAGAGGTTAAGTCTATTCCATAACATTTCACATCTAATAAATAAAGGAAGTGAGACTCAAAACAAGGTGTGCCAAATTTCAGAAACCATACCTTAAATATCATATTATATCTCACAAGAACCCACATTACATCTCGTATTAATCAACTTTTTCATGATAATGCTATGTAACAACCACCTCAAAACTTAGTAGCTTAAAATAACAAGCACTTATTCTCATGTTTAAAGGTCAGCAGATCAACTGTGATTTAGCTGAGTTTTGCTAAGCTCAGCTGGGAGGGTCTGTGAGTTAAGCTTATATTTGCACCATATTTTTTATTTTGGACTCCAGACAGTAATTACTTGCCCTCTCGTGGCAAGTCACCACAAGACTGAAGTTAAACTGAGGAAAGCACAATGTTTTTCATGTCCACAAACATTTCAGTGGCCAAAGCAATCCAACATCAGTGGGGAAAGAAAGTGAAGCCCCATGATGGACTGTCAAAAGAAGTAGATATTTACTACTAATAATACCAAGTATCACATGGTACCTTTATTTATTTTTTAAAAAGTCTCAGATACTAATCTTTTGCAGTTAAGCAGGTATTTCATTTTTGCCTCTAGACAAAGACACAGAATTCCAAACTTGCTAGAAGGTTTCAGCCCTTCTAGCCTTTATATAGTTGTGTGCTGAGTCCTAAAATTACTGACAATTGAACTTTTTAGAATGGGATCATTGTTGGCAGATTGCAAATCCACACTATTTTCCACCTGATTTTTTTTTGCCAAGTTCATAGAAGTGTTTACATTAAAAAAAAAATCTTCCAGTAAAACTTTGATTTTCTCAAGAGCAATGTATTTTCAGAAACCTAAAAGTTCTTGTGAACAATTTTTATAAAGACTCATAGAATAAGGTCACAGAGTTTCAGAGCTGCCTTAGAGGGCACTTAGTTCAATTTTCTCATTTTACAGATGAGGAAACAAACAGTTTCAGTTTCAAACTTCCAATTACTGCATACTCTGGGCTGGATTTTTTTTTTTTCCTCTTATAAGAAAAGCAATGAGAAAAAAATCTGGGGCAACCTTTACACATCATATTGCAATTGCAATTCTGTAACAGGGCCCTCTGTTCAGTTTATTTTATGAGAAACATCCTATGACTTTGCTTGGTTTATCACTACATCCAACTTCCTTGATTCCCTATGAAAAAGTTAAGTCTTTCCCTTTCTATTTATAATTTTGGGGATCTTCTGCCTTGAGAGCCAGCAGAGTAAGTTGAGAGACACCTGGTCACCTAGTCTTGTGTTCTGAAGACAATGAGGGCTATTTCTCACAAAGGAAAGAGAGAAAGGCAAAGCCAAATTTTCCAGGAAAGGAGCTGTGAATATATTTCCAGGCCAAAATTTTCAATATTTAACTAATATTCTCAGCTATTAGAGCAGTACATTTAGAAGGGAGAGTATGCTGGGGTGAAATCGAAGATTAGGAAACCCTAAGGTGAAAAGTACAGATGATTAAATAACTAACTATGGATTGCCTTCTATGGACCAGGTCTGGTGCTGCATACCAGGGTGATAGTGGGAACAAGACAGAAAAACATCCTGTGCTCATGATGCTTCCATTCTAGCCTGGACATGCAGCTAAAGTGCTATCACAAAATTATATGGGAGTGTATAATGCAGGATTTAACTGAGTATGTGTGGGGAGGGGCTGAAACACAGTTGGAGAAGGTCTCCCTGGGTATAAAGGGTGTTTTTCCAATAGTGCCTTTAGGAAGCTGAGATCAAGAGCTTTCCAGGCAGGGTATAGAGAAAGCAAAGAAGAACTAAAGAGCCTCTTGATGGAATTGAAAGAGGAGAGTGAAAAAGTTGACTTAAGACTCAACATTCAGAAAACTAAGATCATGGCATCAAGTCCCATCACTTCATGGCAAATAGATGGGGAAACAATGGAAACAGTGAGAGACTTTAGGGGCTCCAAAATCACTGAGATAGTGACTGAAGCCATGAAATTAAAAGACACTTGCTCCTTGGAAGAAAAGCTATGACCAACCTAGACAGCATATTAAGAAACAGAGACATTACTTTACCAACAAAGGTCCATCTGACAGTCAAAGCTTGGTTTTTCCGGTAGTCATGTATGGATGTGAGAGTTGGTCTATAAAGAAAGCTGAGCACAGAAGAATTGAAGCTTTTGAGCTGTGGTGTTGGAGAAGACTCTTGAGAGTCTCTTGGACTACAAGGAGATCCAACCAGTCCATCTAAAGGAAATCAGTTCTGAATATTTATTGGAAGGATTGAGGCTGAAGCTGAAACTGCAATACTTTGGCCACCTGATGTGAACAACTGACTCATTGGAAAAGACCCTGATGCTGGGAAAGATTGAAGGCAGGAGGAGAAGGGGAAGACAGAGGATGACATGGTTGGATGGCATCACCAACACGATAGACAAGAGTTTGAGTAGGCTCTGGGAGTTGGTGACGGACAGGGAGGCCTGGTGTGCTGCAGTCCATGGGATCGCAAAGAGTCGGACATGACCGAGCGACTGAACTGAACTGATAGAGCATATGCAAAGGCCCAAGAGAACTGCAGAGTAGCTAGGGGAACCAAAGTTTGACTGAGGAGGGGAGACTGATATAACCCCCCTAAACCACAGCGGGATCATTGAAAAAGCAAGAGAGTTCCAGAAAAACATCTATTTCTGCTTTATTGACTATGCCAAAGCCTTTGACTGTGTGGATCACAATAAACTGTGGAAAACTGTGAAAGAAATGGGAATACCAGACCACCTGACCTGCCTCTTGAGAAACCTATATGCAGGTCAGGAAGCAGCAGTTAGAACTGGACATGGAACAACAGACTGGTTCCAAATAGGAAAAGGAGTACGTCAAGGCTCTATATTGTCACCCTGCTTATTTAACTTACATGCAGAGTGCATCATGAGAAATGCTGGGCTGGAAGAAGCACAAGCTGGAATCAAGATTGCTGGGAGAAATATCAGTAACTTCAGATATGCAGATGACACCACCCTTATGGCAGAAAGTGAAGAGGAGCTGAAGAGCCTCTTGATGAAAGTGAAAGAGGAGAGTGAAAAAGTTGGCTTAAAGCTCAACATTCAGAAAACTAAGATCATGGCATCTGGTCCCATCACTTCATGGCAGATAGATGGGAAAACAGTGGAAACAGTGTCAGACTTTGGTTTTTGGGCTCCAAAATCACTGCAGATAATGATTGCAGCCATGAAATTAAAAGACACCTACTCCTCAGAAGGAAAGTTATGTCCAACCTAGATAGCATATTCAAAAGCAGAGATATTACTTTGTCAACAAAAGTCCATCTAGTCAAGGCTATTGGTTTTCCAGTGGTCATGTAAGGATGTGAGAGTTGGACTGTGAAGAAAGCTGAGTGCCAAAGAATTGATGTTTTTGAACTGCGGTGTTGGAGAAAACTCTTGAGAGTCCCTTGGACTGCAAGGAGATCCAACCAGTCCATCCTAAAGGAGATCAGTCCTGGGTGTTCATTGGAAGGACTGATGCTAAAGCTGAAATTCCAATACTTTGGCCACCTCATGCGAAGAGTTGACTCATTGGAAAAGACTCTGATGCTGGGAGGGATTGGGGGCAGGAGGAGAAGGGGACGACAGAGGATGAGATGGCTGGATGGCATCACCGACTTGATGGACATGAATTTGAGTGAACTCCGGGAGTTGGTGATGGACAGAAAGGCCTGGCATGCTGCAGTTCATGGAGTCGCAAAGAGTCGGACACGACTGAGTGACTGAACTGAACTGAAACCATAGCGGGAAGGGGTTATAGGAGGATAGTAGGGTACAGAACTCTGAGAGCAAAGACAAAACATTGCCTGGGAATGACATACAATAATGGAATTTTCATTTTCAAAAAGAATACTTTGTGGCTATAGTGTCAAGAATAAACCAGAGAGGAGGAAAAGAGAGGATTGGGGAATGTAAAAAAAAAAAAAAATTACCTGGAGAACAAAATAAGAATCTGCAGCTGATTCCAGATATTCTGCTGAGGTCAGCTGTGAGTGATACGGAGTGGAGAACTGAGCTGAGGGGGTGCTGGTGTGTGTATATGTGCACATGTTTCTAGATCACATGGTGAAGTCGAAGGTCCTCTCTTCTGCCCAAATTGACTCACAGTGCTACTTAGCTCAGGATTTGGATCATTCATTTAGGGGTTGAAAATGCCTCCAGAACATGCAGGTGAAAGGACAGGAAAGGCTTTAGAGTTAAAGCTGGCAAATTGGACACATACACTCGGCTCCTTTTCTTCCTGAAACCCACCAACACAAAAACAGTGAGGACGGAAAGATGAAAACAGCTAAACCTGTGAAGGACTGATGACCGAGACAGCAGACAAGATGGACAAAGCCCCCTGCAAGCATGCTGTGGGGAGACCCCCAGAGTGACTTGGAGACAGAGGACCAGGGCAGGAACTGGTGCTCCTGGTGCCTCTGGAAGTGAGAGTAAAGGTGGGGCTGAAGCAGGAGGGTAGGCGGAAAAAGGTGTAGAAGCAGGTAGATTTCCCTTGCCTCCACTCCCACCTTCCCCATGGTATGTAGCCACTTAACTCCTTCTTGTAGTAAATGACAAAAGAGATTTAGTTTCCAGAGACAGTAAAAAGGGTTTTTGAACTTGAGATGCAGGGAGAGTCAAAGTATTGGAGATCACTGTGCTGAAAACAGTGGGATTCAAGGAATACTGATGGATTAAATATTTGGACTCCAGCCTCTTCCCACACTTGGCTTCCAGAACACAGCTGTCAGATATATATTCTACAAGAAGGAGATGGAAGAGTCTTCTCTGGACATCTGACCAGTCTAACAGGAAAGGCCCACATGGAGGGTGCCCTGGGAAACAATCTAGTCATATAACCACCAGTGCCAAGCTGTATCAGCTCAAAAGCGAGAGCTCAAGAAAATGAAATCAATAATCACTAATATGTTTGAATGTATTGAGAAACACTTACACAAATGGGGCAGAATTTGAATCTGATTAGGGATAAGGACATTAAAGGGGCTTCCCTGATGGCTCAGTGGTAAAGAATCCACCTGCCAATGCAGGAGACATGGCTTTGATCCCTGGGTCAGGAAGATCCCCTGGAGGAGGGCATGGCAACCCACTCCAGTATTCTTGCCTGGAGAATCCCATGGACAGAGGAACCTGGTGGACTATAGTCCATGGGGTTGCAAAAGAGTCAGACACACCTTCGTGACTAAACAACAAGAAAGGACATTAAAACCCAAACAAGTGAAAAAATAAGCCAATTACTCTCTGTGGCAAAAATGTGCAGGAAAGAAAAAGTACTCTTAATGTCCCACACATCTTAGCTACCTACATCACATCTTACTACATTTTAGCTACCTACCTACCTATGTAAGATGTCCCACACTCTTAGCTGCTGCTGCTGTTAAGTCGCTTCAGTAGTGTCCGACTGCTAGTCTACATCAAACCTGCTTTCCCTGCATTGGAAGGTGGATTCCCAACCACTAGAATACCAGGGAGGTCCCCTGACACCTTGATCTTGGACTTCTAGCCTCCAAAACTGTGAGACAACACAGCTCTGCTGTCTAAGCCATCCACTCTGTGGTACTTTGTTATGGCATTCCTGAGAACTAAGGCACGTGAGATGCTGCAGCTCAACTCCGTGGACTTTGTGAAGGAAGGGACTGTGTCTCCGAATGTTCCTCTGAAGGGAGGGGAAAAGAAGGGGAGGGAAGGAAGAAGGAGAGATGGGCCAAAATGTACCTTCATCAACCTTAACTCCAGTTGGAAAATCTCCTTTTGAACGAGAGAGGTTATACTTCTGTCTCTAATTCTTTTATAACCAGAACATACATATGTATCATATTTGCAGTTGAAAAATAAATACAAATGTACACACATGCAAAAGAAAAATGGAAAAGAAAATGTTTCTCAAGTCTTCAAAATCTCTACATAGCAGAATAACTAATTGCTCATGTGGAGGTGAATAAAGACATTGAGACCAATAAAGGATTAATAGATTGCATTTTAATTTGTTTGTTCTTTTTTCCTAACAAAGTAAAATAACTGCACTGGGGCAGACTGGGGTCTACCTCAGTTCTCCCTTGGAACTCACAGAGGCAGAGAGCCATGGACCCAGGGCAGTCCTTTCTGAACGAACTTGGGAACATTGAAAAAACTTTCCAAAGATTGGCCCTTGATAGATATAGGTTAGCAGTATCAACAATCTCTTCCACGCAGTTGTCCAGCTCCAGTACATGACATGCAAACCACTCGTAGCCTCTCTGTGGTTTACAATTTTCAAAATTAACTAAAATCAATTGAAATGAAAAGAGTCCCATTTGCCCTGGTACAGTTCTCCAGCTGGTTTTGGTCTGCCGGGGACACGGGGGCGCGCGCACGCACACACACACACACACACACACACACACACACACACACTCAGTCAGTAACCCTGGGGGAGAACAGAGGCAGCTGCAGAAGCCCAAAACCTCCCTAGTCCTAATTAAACCCTCCAAGTTTCCAGGCAACACAGCCAAGGAAAAAATCATTTCCAAGCTGAAGACCACCCCCTCCCACAGCCCCCACCCCGACCAAGGAAACGGTCGTTTGGTTTAATCAGCCCACGTGCACATTCTCTCTCCCCAGGTTGCCAAGACGGGGGCCTGTACCTAGCAGAGGTATTTGTGTAATCAAAGCTTCTGGAACTTTCCCTGCCAAGGCTACCAATGTGAATAGACTCCTGAGGTAAAAATGTTCCCCCTGCTGGGGACGGCGCCCTTGAAGTCGACATCAAAATCAAGCCAGGGTCACAGCTGTTGCGGCACCCCACAGCGGAAAACTTGCAAGAAATCCTAGCCTGCACTACTGCTTTGCCTTGGGTCTGGAGGAAACAGGCCCCAGTTGCAGGGGAGGGAGGAGAGGGAGAGAGAGGAGAAAGAGAATATGCTTTCAGAAAGTCAACCCCTCTAACTAGTACCCAGGGGTGAAAAGACAAAGCTGGTCACCAAGGCAACGCCACCCCAGCACCCTCGCCCACTCCTCCCCTGTGAGTGGGGGTCCCTCGGGTTGGCCGGGTTGGCCGAGAGCCACTAGGTGTCAGCAGATTAACTCTTCAAATGCCAGAGTGAGCTCAGAGAAGTCAGGAGTTGGGTGGAAAACTTTACATCAGGACACTTCTCAGAGGAAAAGACAAACAAATGGCTGTTTCTGTCCTTAAAGATCCTTGGCTTGCAGTGTCAATAGTGGAGGAAATCCTATGAGGGCAAGGCTACTTCCTGGTCACTCATTCACGTGGTGGCTTGAAACAGGGTGAGACGCAATTGTGTGTGCTCCAGGTCTTATGTCAGTGAAACTTGGTTCAAGGGACTAAAAAATCCTTTGAGAAACTTATGCTCACATTTGATCCACTTCGATAAGTACTAACTGCACTAAGAAATGAGTGCATGGTGTTTTCCAGGGACAGTGCTAATGGACGGGGCCCCTGTCCTAGAAAAGCTATGACAAACCTAGACAACATACTAAAAAGCAGAGAATCACTTTGCTGGCAAAGGTCCATATCAAAGCTATGGTTTTCCAGTAGTCATGTACAGATGTGAGAGCTGGACCATAAAGAACGTTGAGCACTGAAGAATTGACGCTTTTGAACTGTAGTGTTGGAGAAAACTCTTGAGCGTCCCTTGGACAGCAAGGAGATCAAACCAGTCAATCCTAAAGGAAGTCAACCCTGAATAGTCATTGCAAGGACTGATGTTGAAGCTGAAGCTCCAATATTTTGGCCATCTGATGCAAAGAAGACTCATTGGAAAAGACCCTGATGCTGGAAAAGATTGAGGGCAAGAAGAGAAGGGGGCGGCAGAGAATGAGATGTTTGGACAGCATCATCAACTCAATGGACATGGGTTTGGGCAAACTCTGGGAGATAGTGAAGGACGGGGATATCTGGTGTGCCGCAGTCCAAGGTGTCGCAAAGAGTCAGATGACTGAGCGACTGAACAACAACAGTCAACATACACTGTAAGTTTCAGGTGTACAACCTAGTGAGTCACAATTTTAAAGGTTATTTTAAGATCATACCCCATTTATAGTTATTATAAAAACTGGCTGTGCTCCCTGTATTTGTAGCTTGTTTTATACCTAATAGTTTTCACTTCTTAGTCCTCTGCCCCAAATGGCCCTTCCCCCTTCTCTCTCCCTACTGTAACCACTGGTTGTTCTCTCTTTCTAAAGAATGAGTCTGTTTCTTTCTTTTTTTTTAATATCATGGATAGTATTCCTGTAGTTAACCACCCTCGAGGAGTAAAGGAAAGGAGACTCAAATTTGCTATGAATAAAGGCAAAGACAAGAAAGTTAAGGAAAATAGGCTCAGGAAGATCATTTTACATCAAGCTTCTTTATTCTGAGAAGCCTTATGTTTTTAGGATGAGCAAGGCCTAAAATTGAAGGCAGAAGGAGGTGGCAGAGGATAAGATGGTTGGATGGTATCACTAACTCAAGGGACATGAATTTGAGCAAGCTCCTGGAGATTGTGAAGGACAGGGAAGCCTGGTATGCTGCAGTCTACGAGGTCGCAAAGAATCGGACATGACTTAGTGACTGAACAACAGGCCTAAAATATGGGAGCCACCAGAAAGAACTTTGCCAGCAGGGGCTAAAAGTGCTTGCTGTTTAGATGACAAGGGAAAAAAATCATTCCCCTGGGTATTCTAGCCTCTGCAAAGCATCCCCCCATTCTGCCCATTAAACTTCTGCCACAAATATAAAAATACTGTGGTGTTGATTGGAGTAGTGGGCCGAAAAGGTGAAATTGATTTACTTTAGAAAAGGGAGAAAGAGCTACCAGCCTCAGGAGGAATAAATTCAGAAAGGCAGGAAGGGAGCTGGGGGAGAAAAGACAAGTGCTCTTGTCGCTGGGTTTGAGAGAGTTTGGAGGGAAACTGGGAGAAGGAGGAAAAGAATTAGGAGGAGGGAGCCATAAATGTATGATATATACGACTAGAGAGAGATGGGAAAGGCCATTTTAAGATGTTTTGCTGTACATTTGGGAATCTCTTTCATATGTTTCAACAGAGCTCAGTAAAGATTACAATTGCCTTGCGATTATTTTTTTTCTTGGGCTGGAAAGCCCCCACTGACATAGCAAGCAACTTCAGTGGCAACATTCCCTTCCCTTCCTGCCTGTCTAGGTAGTAGGACAGTGTCCAGATTGTAAATTCTTTCATGAAAAGCCATTTGGGGATCTCCAGTAGGTTCTACAAAACAGAAGTATTTATTATGCTAATCCTAATACGCAGTTTCTCATTCTTGAATGGGCAGCCTCAGAGTTTAAATTTTGCTTTCACAATTTCACAGAAAGCACAGGAAGCATCACAGTAAGACGTCTCTCTGATCATCAAGTGCTTTTGGATGATGATGTCGTGTGGTTTTCTTGAATCATCGCTGTCCTTTTACTGAGTATATGGCGGGACTGATAGGTGTTAGATGGAATAAGGGCTCAGAGTGGCCCACTAGCCTCGATCCTTATTTGGGTCAAGAGCTATTGTGTCTTTGAGAACTTTATTTGAGTCAGTGCTGAGGTCCTGATTGTTTTCCCCTCTGCCAGATTTCCTGTATCTTTACCCACTTCTTTACCACCCAACCACATCTGGTCTGCTTAGCAAATTCCTACTCTAAAGGAAAGCCTTTTGAAATGTCCTCAGCTCTGTGAGACCCTTCCTGACCACTCACCACAAGCTCTGTACATAAGTCACCTCCTCATATTGCAATGTTCCTTTCACATCTACCTTCCTAGTTAGAGTGAAGACACAAATGATCTCTGCATCTTCAGTGCACACAGCTGATGCTCAGTAAACCACTGAACCACCATGTGTCATGTAGCCTGTCTTTCTGGGCTGAGAAAGTCCAGTTTTTGAAAAGCCATCATTTTCCAAGCACTTCACCTAGAACTCAAACGGCAGTAGGTTCTAGGGCATTTGACCAACTACTCATCTCTCTATTAGAATGCATATTTCTCAATCTTCAAATTGGCGATCTCAGAACAAAGGTCACTCAGATTTACAGAAAGTAGAGGAAGGTGCCCCAGTAGACAAATTTCTGATCATCAGGGGTATAAGAATATCATTCTCAAAGCCTTTAGCAATAGGAGTTTCTTTCCCTACACTTCTGTCTCTGACATGAAACTTTTACTCTTTTAAAAAAATGTTTATCTTTTAAATATGAAAGAACTCCATACTCATTAAAGAAAAATTGAAAAGTAGAGAAAAGCAGAAAACAACAGTTTTCAGAGTTTCACTATGTAAACAATGTCTGTAACATATTGGTTATGAATTACTCTCTTATATATAGACTTTAATAAAAACCAGTCAACAGCACATGCTGTCAGCTAAAATCAGAGCCAGATTCCACAGAAAATACATAGGTGGATTTCATAGCTGGTACCTGTGCACACTGGTAGGAAGCATCTGCCTACAGGCAATTCTGGCAGATCTGGGGAGGGGGAGATGAGTTAACAGAAAGCGTGAATTAGCACAGTTGGGTGCCTTTGCTTGATCTTATGGAGCTTTGTCTGTTGCCAATCACTGTTCTGTTCTCTTCAAATCCCCTGGAGCCATGACAAGCCTCAGGCTTCCTGTTCCCATTCCCATGCAATTACTGATCAACCCTCTCAGGATGTAGTGAAAGACAGGAACTTCTTCCTAAAAAATCTGAGGGCCTCTCCAGCGGTCCCATGACCTTCACCACTGGTTCCCTTGACTGAACTGGCCTTGAGCTGTCATATTTGAACTTTAGTTGACAGTATGACACTCTTCCTTGGGCCTTTAGTGACAACCCTAGCATCATCACTTGTTACTTACTGTAATGAAACAAACAACTTCTCAGAATGGAAAGATCATGGCAGAAACATGATGGCTTGCTGAAGTTAATAAGCAGATATATGCAGCTTTCAGGCTGATTGGAGTGGACCATCAGGATGTCCTCCTCTGTGTGGAATGACCAGGCCCGAGAAAAAGCATACACTGACTTCTCAACACTGGAATGGATCTTTACATGTGTATATATATATATTTGTTTTACTTAAGGTAGAAATTATTTCTGGGTCCAGGGGAATGAATCACTGCTGTAACTAAACAAGGCTTGCTTGGACTCTAGGAGGCCCTGTGCTACTTGCTGAAGGCATAAAGACACATGTGACAGTCCAGTTAGGGAGAGACCCATGCACCTGTGTGGCCGGAAAGGATTTTAATATTTATGGAATGCGCCTTCTGTGCTGGTGCTAGGTGTTTTGGAAAATTAACACGTTTAATCTCAACAGTGTCAGTTAGAGAATATTTCTTTTCATTTTATAGAAGAAGAAACTGAGGCTCAGAAAGTTATTTACTTCCCTAACTCACACAGCTGGAATTTTTAACAAAAGCTCAAAATTCACATCGCAGTCAGTTTGCTGGAGCAGCATTTCAGTGTGGATGGACAGGATTTGGGAGTTTGACCTCCTTGCCATCTGCCTTGCCTAGCTTACTGGGTCAGCCAGGGTCCAACAGCCATACCATCCCAGTCTTCCTCCTCCTTCCCTGATGATGCAAAGGAAGAAATGGTGGCATAAATGGGATGTGTAGATTTAGAGGGTCTTGTGTTCCTATTAGTGATGTGACTTCAAGTTCACGTCTTGATATTTCTGAGCTCTGGTCCCTCATCCAAACAATGGCACAATGTCTACCTTAAAGTGAAGTGAAGTCACTCAGTTGTGTCCGACTCTTTGCGACCTCATGGACTGTAGCCTACCAGGCTCCGCGGTCCATGGGATTTTCCAGGCAAGAATACTGGAGTGGGCTGCCTTTTCCTTCTCCAGGGGATCTTCACACCCCAGGGATCGAACCCAGGTCTCCTGCATTGCAGACAAACGCCTTACCATCTGAGCCACTAGGGAAGCCCTTCAGTATTAACTATGTCTACCTTATAGGATTAAGATTACGCATTTGAGTTACAAGTGGCTCATACTGCACTTGGAGAATTTCAACACTCAATAAACGTTAGCTCTTGTGCCTTCACTGCTTCCCCAGCACAGACCTATATGGTCAGCACTGTGCCATGTCCTAAAACACTCTCTATTTTTTCTGTGTTAATCTTTGTCCCCTGAAAACCATTCCCTTCCCTATTTGGCCTTAAATTCTTTGAGGGGAAAAAAACATGTTATGTATTAACATCTTCCATAGTGTATGACCCATAGCAAACATGAAAAATCAAATACTTAAACCCAAATATTTGATTGATTGATTGATTGTTTATTGACACTACGTTCTGACTGCTAGGTGATGGGCTAACAGGAGAGAACTGGAGCCAGCCAGTTTATTCAATGACTGGCTGTGAAAGCCCTGTTAAATATCTAGGAAATTTGTGATCCAGTCATTAAATGTTACGTGACTTAAAATTTGCTGTAGTAGGAGCATTTATACCACAGAAACTGCCAAACCCTACAAAGAAGGGATTCACTTCACCCCATACCCAAACACACATACAGAGCCAGCATGTACCAGGTTTCCTGGTAGTGTAATTCCTCATGCTTCATCATTTTAAAGAAGCCCCAGATGATGCTTAGCTTAATTTTATGAAAGCAGAAACCTGTAGAGTGTTTGAAGGCTCCTTATACTAATAGGCTTTCCAATTTTAAAATTGGAAATTTAAAGATCTCACTTACTTCAATCTGCCTCCAGGGTAGAAGAATCTTCTTTAAACAGTCTTGATGGATGCCACAGGAATGGCAGTCTTTCTCATGGATAGCTCCAAAAATTCTTCTTCATGATGGTCTGGTCCGATCTTTTCTGTAACTTGCACTTGTTGTTCTTGGATTTGCCTGTATTTTGTAGCAAAGTATAATGTCTGTACTCGCCAAGCAGTAGAGCTGAGCACAGCTATCACGTCATAGCTGTCAGGACTTCTTTTGTCAGACTGTGTGGCCTTCGTTTTCTCATCATTAAGACCCCTTTCTTGGTAAAGAACCTGACTGCCAGGGCAGGAGACGAAAGAGACATGGGTTCTGTCCCTGGGTCAAGAAGATCCCCTGGAGTAGGAAATGTCAACCCACTCCAGTATTCTTGCCTGGAAAATTCCACAGATAGAGGAGACTGGTGGGCTACATACAGTCCATGGGGCCACATGACTGAGCGACTGAACAGCAGCGGTACCATTGTAGTTCTCCAAGAACTGAACAAAATTTTCTAGATTTGGCCAGTTAAGTACAAAAAAATGAGACTATTGCTTTATATGACATTTTCCCACAAGTATATTTCAGATTTAGTTTAAAAAAAAGAAGAATTCTTTTCCATGGGCATTATTCCTCAAGTCAGGCTACATGTCCCACTCTTTGTGACCCCATGGACTATATGTAACCTGCCAGGCTCCTCTGTCCATGGAATTGTCCAGGCAAGAATTCTGCAGTGGGTTGCCATTCCTTCTCCAGGGGATCTTCCCAACCCAGGGATCAAACCCAGGTCTCCTGCACTGCAGGCAGATTCTTTATCGTCTGAGGCACTAGGGATCTACATAATTTATTTCATGAACTTAGCACTTTAATAATAGTTGTATGTAATATTCTCATTACTGATGCATTTTTATTGAGTACTAATTTTGGTAGCCATCATATTCATTCAAATAATTTTTAAGTTTTGTGACCTCCCCTATAGACCTTTCCATAGCTAAATTTTCAAGATTAACGCAAATATTCAGCCCATTGTGATTTATCCCATGGCTATTATCCGACACAACTTTCTGAAATTTGTCTTCAAGGATATCATGAGAAGTTTTGTCCAATAGTTTCTTGAAATCAGTCATGTTTTAATAATTCCCTAGATATGTCAGTGTAACAATTTCATCCAAAACAGTAATGACATTGATATGGTATGCCTTGTTTTTAGTGAATTCAGCCAGTTTCTTGTGTTCATCTATTTGTTTTCTAGTTTGCTTGTAAGTGCTATATTTAATAATTGATTCTAGAATTTCATACTGAGAAAAACTTACCAGGCGGTAGTTTCTGATAACCATCTTTTCCTGTTTGTTGTGACTCAGAATGACATTTTCTTAATACTTCCCTTGAAACTTCTCCTGTCCATGTTGATGTCACATGGTTTCTCAGTCATGGGACTCTTGCAAGTCTGAGTTGTCCTATGAAATCATTTGCTCTGTCCTTTAGTGCACTTCTATCCAATAGAAACACAAGGAAACCATAAAAATGAACTGTTGATATACTTTTAAAATTTCTAATAGCCACATTAAATAGCTAAAAAGAAACAGGCAAATTTTTTTAAAAAATTCTTTATTTACTTTACATTTTGGCCGTGCTGAGTGTTTGTTGCCATGTGCAGGCTTTCTTTAGTTGCAGTGCACAGATTTTTCATTGTGGTGGCTTCTCTTGTTTCAGAGCACGGGCTCTAGAGTGCACAGGCTTCACCAGTTGTGGCCCACAGGCTTAGTTGCATGTGGGATCTTCCCAGACCAAGACTCGAACCTGTGTCTCCTGCACTAGCATGCAGATTCTTTGCCAATGGACCACCAAGGAAGTCCGATAAACAAGTAAAATTAATTTTAACTCTGAATGGTTATCATTTCAATATATAACCTATATAAAATTATTGGGATAGTTTACCTTTTTCATACTAAGTCTTCCAAATCTACAGTGTGTTTTATACTTATAATAAATCTTAATACATATATGCCAGCCACATTTCAAGGGCTCAAAAGGCTCATGTAGCCAGCAGTATCATATTGAGTCATGCAGGGATAGATTTCTACTTATTGCAAGTGACTAGACATTATTGTTGCTATTATTATTCTTATGGTGTACTCTGTTATCTTGTATTTCATTCCTATTTTCATACTTATTCTTTCCTTTTCAACATGAAGGGCTCACGCAGAGTCAAGAAAGCAAGAGCTAAAGAGAGGTGGAACAGCCTCACTTTCTCTTTGTCTGTTAATATTAATGAGGGTACTTTTTACAGTGAAACACTGTAAAGAAAACTCATTAAGGGCAACAACATCCCCTAGCCCACAACTCTCCCTAGGACCACAAAATGGGTATGTTACAAAGGCCTAGGAGCTAATTCTCTCCAGATGTTTGCAAAGCAAGCAAGACCAAAAGGTGGAAACTGAAATTACTAAACACTTAATAAGGAGCTGATGGAACCAAGGCCCCAGGGTTGGCTCAGCAATAAGTGAAACACAGAGACCCTATTTGTTCAGAGGAACTTCAAAGTCCCCCATAAAATCCCAGGGAAGGTGAGAGGCAAAGACACTGCAGAGGATTCTGCAGCATTCCTGCAAAGTCAAACTGAAGACTGACTTGAGATGCTTCCCCTGGTGCTTAAGAAGACTTGAGGGCAGATCTGGCGAGCAGATGTTTCACTTTTGTTGATGCCCATTCTTACATATAGTACATTTATGGAGGATATAGGCCTTTCTCTAATGAGGCCAAAGAGGACAAAGAAATTAAACATTCAGTTAAAAAAAAAAAAANGGGATGGGGGAACGGGGAGTGGAGAGAACTTCCTTCCTAGGATTATTCTGAGGCTTAGCAAAGGCAGTGAATGCAAAGCACTGACCTTTCATAGCCCAGTCCTGGCACAGGGTAAGAGGTAACTATTGACACCCAAGGTGATAGCCACTGACTATTCACCATCCCATCTTCCGTTCACCACTTCTCCCGTAGAAAGATGTCTTTTTGGTATTCACAGCCTTCAGTAGATTGCATTATTGGCAGGTAGATTCTTTTCCTTCCTTCACACAAAGGGCAGTTCATCAGGATTGTTCCCTGAGCTAATTTTCTTCATTAAGAAAAAGAACAGTCTCAGCTGGGTCCCATACTTGGTGAATTCCTTCGTCTGAGCATTCTGAAATGGCTTTCTGAGCTGGATCCTTGGCTAAAGAGCTATGTGTCACCCTGTAGCCATGCTGCCCTCACTTCCCCTTCCTAGGACTTTTGTGCGTATGACCAATCTTCACAATAACGCATTTCATAAAGTCATGATTTGACAAGAAAAAGATACATGTAAACATTACACAGACAAACACTGGGAGGAGAAACATCTGGATGTCCACTGCTTGCTTCCTGTTGGGAGAGTTTGGGAACTTGAGGATTTTAACAGTTGGACACGGCTAATTTTGGAAACAACTTCACATTCGTACAAAAAGGAAACGCACATATTTATTACACTTCACTCATCCAGTGAGGGAAGTTAGTGGTCATCTTCCCGGGCCTCTCTGAGAACAAAAGGGATTGAATTGGAAACCCAGAGAGGTTTTCTTTTCCCTTTTCATCCTCTCACTTCTAGAGCACACCTTCTCCTTGCATGACTCCGAGTTCCTTGCTTTCTAACTTTCTTTCTTACATTCAGTTTCTTCCAAGGTTCTGGAAGTCCTGACTTGATTCTGGCTTTACCACTGATGGATCTCTTACTCTAAGCCTCAGTTTCCTCTTTTGAAAATAAAATTACTCACAGTAGTAATAGTAATAGCAATCATAGCAATAATAAGTACTAACCCTCCAATTTCATAAGATTGTGTCGATCAAGTCTTTTCCTCCTCCTCCCAGTTCCCAGAATACTTGATGTTCTTTCTTGCTTCTATATCTTTTAATATGAGGTTTCTCTTTTTCCCTCCCTAGAAAACTATGACTCACTCTTTCAGACCTAGCTGAATATTACTGATGCAGTGAGAGATTCTTTGTCTCTCTCTCACAGGTATCAAAAACAATACTTCAGGGGACATTTAGTAACAGGGAAAATTTTGAAATACACCTTTAAGTAAGAAAAAGCAAGTTATAAAATATATGATCCAAATTATGTACTGTATTGAGTTAGCTAAAAAGGTCATTTGAGTTTTTCCATAACATCGTACAGAAAAACTAGAACATCCCAATATTATATATATGTATATGTATTTAAAATTTATTTAACAAGATGGTAAATGGGGCTTCTCTTGTTGTGGACTTTGGGCTACAGCTACAAAACTGAAAGAACCTTCATATTGTAAAGAGGAGATACTAAGAACATACACAGATGTTATTTAAAAACTGACCAGATAGCCTCGCAACACCCCCACACACAGACACTCACGGTCTAGCTCTTTGCAACCCCACGGATCATAGCCTGCCAGGCTCCTCTGTCCATGGAATTTTCCAGGCAAGAATATTAGAGTGGGTTGCCATTTCCTTCTCCAGGGGTTCTTCCTGACCCAGAGATCAAACCTGGGTTTCCTACATTTCAGGCAGATTTCTTTACCATCTGAACTACAAGAGAAGCCGTCCACTACCTACATAAGAAATGATAAGAAACTCAAATTCAATTTGCTTAAGTATGAATTTCTTACTAATGAGTTGTTGCCTGAATAGAAACTGTTGTGTCATCTCTTCCATTCCCCATGAGTTGCTTACTTCTCAGGTCAAGTGGTTCCTGGAGAACCACGCCAGGAAACTGAGGCTGCCTGCAAGAAGGGGAGCCTGGTTTCTCCCTTTCTCAGGATGCTGACTGAGTTGCAGACACTCTCAGGCCCACCAACGTGCTGCCTCCCAAGCAGAAAAGAGTAAGAAAGCTCTTAGAAGGTTGACACATGATCCCTTCCCTAGAGGTGGTGGGGGGCATGTGTGAACCCAGCGAGCCCTGTCTGGGCACCCTGAAGCAGGGAATTAGAAGGGCAGCAGCCACAGCAGGGTAAGGAGAAAAAGCAGCAGAGGACCAGTGATGCCAGTGATGCCAATGACCAATGATGCTATTTAGGATGGAAGGGAAACCTGAGTTTTCCAAGGCCAAAAAGACATCTTGAAGGTCACTGGACCTAAGGATCCTTGAAGGTCACCCCAGCAGAAAATGGCGGTAGAGTGACTGCAAAAGCTGAGAGTGGGGGAAGGCAGGGCATCAGCTGTGTTTGTGTCACACAAATATCAGGGGCTGCACAGTATGTAGTTGTCTGGGTGCCTCCTAGTAATCCTCACAACCAGTCAAAGACCAGGGTGTGGAAGCCTCCAGAGACAAGCAGGAGAAGCCTGGGAGATGTAAAACAGCAGCTGCAGCACTAAGGAAGGATATTTCTCTCTTCCTCTTCCCTTCTCTTTACCCCAAATCTGGAGATCTAGTAGAAGCAAGGAGAACACACCCAGACCTTACACTTCTCACTCCCCACTGAAGATTCCTGCCAGTGACTCAGAAGTGTATCGAGGTTTGCAAATCCAGGGATGTTGGGAAGAGCAGAAATTTTAAATTGGGAGTGAGATAGAATCTTTGCCTTAGGCTAAATAAAATGATGTTATAACTAAAAATGACTTTTTTTTCCCCTAGATCCATGTTAGCTTTCAAGAGCCCATTCCTGTTGATGGATGAAAAAAACTTCAGACTTGCTAATGAAAGATAGGGCTTCCCAGGTGACCCTAGTGGTAAAGTACCAGTCTGCCAATGCAGGAGACATAAGAGACACAGGTTCTAGGTCGGGAAGATTCCCTGAAGGAGGGCATGGCAACCCATTCCAGTTTTCTTGCCTGGAGAATCCCATGGACAGAGGAGCCTGGCAGGCAACAGTCTATGGGGTCACAAAGAGTTGGACAAGACTGAAGCTACTTAGCACACAAGCAATGAAAGCTAATGCAGTCTTTGCTCACGTATCCAGAGAGCAGTCCATACAGAATTGCCCTGGGTATAACTTAAAGGGAAATGTTCACAATGTCCAGAGCTCTTGATGTCCTACAGACGAAGTGGGAGGATGTCCTCAAATTCCAAGCAGCAGGAACCCACTTAGGTGGCACCAACTGTGACTTCCAAATGGAACAGTGCTTCTACTAAAGGAAAAAGGATGACATCTACATTCTAGATCTGAAGGGGGCCTGGGATAAGCTTCTGCAGATGGCTTGTGCCATTGTTACCATTTAAAAACCAGCTGATCAGTGTCACATCCTTCAGGAACACAGGCCAGGGGGCTGTGCTGAAGTTTGCTGCAACCACTTCAGCCACTCCTCCTGCTGCCTGCTTCACTCCCAAAGCCTTCCCTAATCAGACCCAGGCAGCCTTCTGGGGCCATGTCTTCTGGTGGTCACTGATCCCAGAGCTGACAACCAGCCTCCCATGAAGGTGTTATGCGTTAATCCATGGACCACTGCGCCCTGTATACAGACTCTCGTCTGTGCCCTGTGGTCACTGACATCCTTGCAGCAAGAAGGAAGCTTACTCAGTGTGTCTGAGGAGATTGATGCTGGCCCAGAAAGTTCTGCATGCACATGGTACCACCATCCTGGGTGCACATCTATGGGAGGTCACACCTCATCTCTGCTTCTATAGGTGGGGCTGGAGAGTCAGAAAAGAATGAGTGGTACATGCTGAGAAGGCCACAAGGAAGAACATCAGGGTGCATGGACCACTCCAGCTCCCAAGTTCATGACTACTACACCTGAGGTCACAGATGGGTCTGAAGGCACAGGCACCTCTGTGCCTGCCCAGCGGGTCCTGTGGAAGACGGGAGTCCTCAGCCACCACTGTGGACTGGTCTACTGGTCTACAGGTCCCAATGCTCAGGTGACTGAACAGGTAGGAACAACCACTTAGTGGTCCTAAGCTGCTCTTCCCTAGGCTCTTACACAGAACCCAGAGATAAGATTAGCAGGAAACAGTTTCTTTAAAAAAAAAAAAAAAAAAAAGATAAAAGGAATGTAATAGAGTCTCTAGGTTTGAAACTCTTCCAAGTAAATATTCTGTGGATTCTGCTAGCTGAACTTTTGGGACCACTTTTTCCTTCTCAAGGTATTTCCCCCTTTCCTCCCTATTTCTGCGATGACGTCTGGGTTTCAGCAGCAGTTTACACATCCTCTTCACAATGGGAAGGGACATCTCTAATCTATGCACTGTGTCTTCATTTTACAGATAAGAAAGGGAAGGTGGAGTAGCCTGTTGAGGGCACCTAGCTGGTGGGGTGAACAGCTGCCTATGTGGTGAGCAGAGGTTGACATATACAAGTGTAAGAGAACCTGGGTGGATGGACTGGGCAATTGACATGTCACAGCAGAAAAATGAAGAGCACACTGGCTGGATGTGGATGGCATGGTGCCAGATCTTGGCACACTTATTAGGATTCTCTCAGATTCAATTAACACGCACCAGCCTAACACACTGGGGTTATTTCTATCTTCCTGGAAAATAGACATGGTCCAGGAAACGACATAGAACTTCACAAGCTTCAATATAAAACTGGTACTATTTGTTCCATTAGCATATTCCTCATTCAACTATTAGTATCTATTTCATGTGTTTTACATATAAGGTAAAATTCTAGGTACTGGACATGGAACAGACTGGTTCCAAATAGGAAAAGGAATACGTCAAGGCTGTATATTGTCACCCTGCTTATTTAACTTCTATGCAGAGTACATCATGAGAAATGCTGGGCTGGAAGAAACACAAGCTGGAATCAAGATTGCCGGGAGAAATATCAATAACCTCAGATATGCAGATGACACCACCCTTATGGCAGAAAGTGAAGAGGAACTAAAAAGCCTCTTGATAAAAGTAAAAGAGGAGAGTGAAAAAGGTGGCTTAAAGCTCAACATTCAGAAAATGAAGATCATGGCATCTGGTCCCATCACTTCATGGGAAATAGATGGAGAAACAGTGGAAACAGTGTCAGACTTTATTTT